>APFE031186404.1:0-17260 GCA_000404065.3 Pinus taeda
CGAATTTAAACTAAGTTTGACTCACCCGAAGGGTGAGCTTATAATCAAGCATATGTTATCCTCCTCAAGCTTGTAAAAAATAAAGAGGTACTTGCCAGAAATGGTGGGGGAAAAGAGAGAAAAGTGAGTCTGTTTGTCATAATTTATAACCACTCTTGAACACGACACTTTCATTCACCTGGGTTGGGAAATCCTTTACCTAACAGTTGATCGAACCATATTGAAAGTCTTCAGCCGGTTTCTGGGTATTAACTTTGGGTCAATTATCACCAAACCATCTGTCGTGTCGTTATGTGTTCAAGAGGTCAGTGCAAATAAGCCATTCATCTGCAAAATGTCTGTCATCCATCTTGACCATCCCTGAGTCAGTCCTTGCAACTAAATTTCTTTAGCTTGATCTATGATTTTGTGTTGTGGGCTTGCCTATGACGGATCGCTTTCTATCGACTTTAACTCATTATCTAGAAAGATGATCTAGAAATCGTCAATACCTTGAGATCTGCATGCCTCAATGGCAGGTTTCTCGCCTTTGACGACAGTTCACATCATTTAATTTCGACCAAGGGATCCCATGACATGTTCGACATAAACACATCTTATCACATCTCATGGATTGTACTGAGTACTTTGAGAGCCATTGTCATTATTGGTGGTTTCTCTCACGCTTGTTAACAGTTTACATCATTGACTGGTAATCAAGCGGTTTCTACCATGTTCGACTTCGACACATTCAATCGCATGGATAAAATCGTACTGTTTCGGGACGTAGAAATGAAGACCCTGGATCTAGTTTCCACCATCCAGGTTGCGAGGAATTTTGTATTCATTATATTATGGACTATTCATAAACAGATGGTTGTGTCCATACTGTGTCCACATGTGTTTGTACTTATGATGTATTACGCAATCATTCCTATATCAGAGCAGTAGTTAGTCTTCTAGTCAGTTTTCAGTCTCTTAGTCATTTTTATCTGAGTATGGGAATTCCTACCTCAGCGATGATATGATCTCATATATATATTTTGCATTGAATGTTTTTACAGGTTCCAACCGGGCTCTCCGCAAGATGATCCTCGAAATGATAAAGTACTTCACTCTTCTTATATGATAAATGAAATCCTCATCTACTACAGACTTCGCACTTTAGGGGGCAATCTGTTACACAAAAATATCGTCACCTTGATTATTTGCAGTCGGTATGGGTCTATCACCACCTATACCAGTCTCCTAAGCAAGTCTCAGACCTCAGCTCTTCAAAACAAGCTTTGGAAATGAGAGAAAGACATCAAAAAAACAATGTAACTCTGGTTCCACACTTTCTCTCACTTTTGCCTGCGGCCCCGCACCTTTTATTCAGAGTATCTACGTACTTATATGCTCTGTATGTAAAGGGGAGGGTGCGTACCCCTGTGAAAGTCAAAAGGCGCAATTTTTATCTTAAAAAACTCACTTCGGGTTAATTCTAGAGGTTTCTAGAAGGAATTTTGACGTGGATTGTTCGCTCCAAAGTGGTTCATGCATCCCAAAAGAGAAGGAGCTAATCCCTTGTTAGGAGGAGCTATCCCTTTGAAGGAGGATTCTATCCCTTTGAAGGAGGACCTAGTAACTTCCCTCCATTGCACTATAAATTGAGGCATTGGGTTAGTGGCTAGGGAGGTTAGAAGCTGAACATTTTTTAGGGTAAATGCTAGTGAAATCAAGACTTCCTATTTGAGCTTAAGAGGAGAGATCACATACCTTTTTGGCTTCATTGGGGAGTGAGTGAAGCTTGTCAAAGTAGAGGAGACTTCTTGTTGGACCCTGGGAGGAGCTTGTACAGCGTCAAGGCAAAGGTTGTAAAGTTCTTCTTCTTTTGAATTAATACAATCAAGCTCATTTTTCTCAACAAGTATCTCATGTTAATTGTTTCATGGACTCCTTGACTTTCATGTTAAATATGTTTTATAATACTGGTTATTCAGGTGCTATTTAATCGTTTGCCTTGTTTGTGTTTGCAGGTTTGTGACAAAGGAACTTACTTGGATCAAAGGAGGAAGGCATCCCCAAACTTGCGTTGGACATGAGGTAGGCCTTAAACACATTTGTTTGCCATTATTTATAAAAGCACATTTAGAGAAAGATAGTGTCTGGTTGGTTTTTTTGTCATTAGGTCTTCTTTAGATTCTAGGAAGGTCTATCTTGTTCACAAGATCGACTCATTCCGCGTGACAGTAGATTTTCTAAAGACTTATGTTTGCTTTCCATGAGTGTCTTTTCTATCCCATAGGTACAACAATTGTTGAGAACCTCTCTAGTAGTCACTATTGCCATGGCACCAAAGAGATCTTCTTCAAAAGAAACCACTAAAAGAAGCATTGGGTAAGCATTTGAGGAAACACGAGTAGAATTTCCAGTGTATGTAGACACTCAGTTGTTTATAGAAAAGGAATCATCATTGACATGGAAATAGGTTAAGGATTGTTTTGCAAAGGACTTTGAGGTAGATGTAGAGGATCGACATGTTTATCACAGTATCCGAAAGTCAGGACTACAAAATATTGCATGACGATATCCAACCTTCCTATGTGCAGATGTCATAAGTTGGATTATCTCACACACTGATGAGAGGACCATGACCTTGAGTAATTCCAGCGGATAAAATCTTTCCACCTTCTGGGCATAAGATTATCAACACATGTATCACTTTCCCGAGCCAGTGGAGCGCATGGACTCACTTTTATATGCTACCCACAACTATGTGAACACAAGAGACATTTCCAAAGGTTGGGTGAAATAGCGATCAAAATTTCAACAACCACCCACACATGTATACAATAAAAATTCCCTCAAGAAGGCCTACCAACTCTTGGTTATCTTAGTTTCCAGGATCCATGGTCAGAAGAGAACGAAAACCTTTCCCGAAGGGTGGGCAGTCTTATTGGACCAAATTATGAACAAGGAGAATCCATTCAACTGGTTAGATCTGTTGGCTCCACAATTGAGGGCCCATGTAGCAGAGGCTCAAAATCATCACGATGTTGAGCAAGAAAGGTTCTATATGTCTGTATATTTACTGGATGCAATCTGTGCACAACAGTAGTTACCTGGCATGAAATGGACATGGACACAACAATAATATTCTGTGCACATCTATTGTAAGTTGCTTTCAGATTGCATTCATCGAGGAGTAATGGCACAACTAACTAACCACTTTGTCATCCTATTTTACAAGCTCATCTTTGAAGAAGATCCAACGTGCATGTCACGAGGATCAATGGAGGAAATAGAAAACACTAGAGGGAACCTTCCTTAGAGTGTTTGGTGAATAGAAGCCTCAGCATGTTTTACCAAGGCATGCCATTGGCAAGCTTGTCATGCAAGAAGTATCATACCATCTTGCCATAGGGTTGTCAACAACTTTGCCAAAGAATAAGAAAGCACCATGGCCCACTCTACCTTTGAAAATTGTTTTATATGAGATAATAACTTGAAATTCATAAGTGAAAGGAAATAGTTAGTTTGCATTTGGTACTTGGGATTTTAATCTGTATGATCCCCGTGGTATTCGTAAAGACCATTGTGTGAGAGTTCACTTTCTGTGGATCAATGGGGCAGTCCATTGGATAGATGAGTATCCACGAAGGAATTTCTGCAATGCCTCTAGAATCTGTGAGTCGGTCAGTTTAGCAAGGACTTCACAGGCTGCTCCACAGATGACAACAATTCTAGAAGAAACAACAACAAAAGGAAACAATCCTATGCAGGAAAAGGGAAAGAGGAAGAATTCCAATAGTCTACAGGGAGAACAAAACTACAATATGAAAGTGGATCCGATTCTCATGAAAGTAGCTTTAGAAGTAGAAGCGAAGAGGAAGCAGATGATACAAAGAGTAGAGTGGAGGAAGAGAGAAAAACATAGCTTGGAGGAAGCAGAACTGAAGCTGCAAGAGAAAGAGCAGAAATGAAAGGAAGAACAGGAGTTGAGGAGTAGAGAACAAGAAGAGAAGCAGAAGAAGGAGGAAGAATAAAGGAAAGGCACAATGACAGAATAAACAACGTTGATACAAGTTGAAGAAACAACATTGATAAAGGTTGAAGGTGAACAAATGCAGGATCGAGAGCTTGATCAACAAATTGAGCACTTGATTGAAGTAACAGACATGGAGATGGAACAGGAGCTGTAGAATGAAGATGTTGATCTAATGTCAAGCTTACAATAGGTCACCATTAGTGTCCACCATCTCCAGCAGCAGAGCCAGTCCTGATTGAGGAAGGGGATGTTGTGCCCCTTGACAATGATCTGGTAATGGATTGTGCAATCTGTCATTTGATGGGCTCCAAAAGAGGATTGTACAAGCATGGAGAAAGAATTTTCCAGATGATCACACATCACCTACATTTGTTAGAGAAAGGGCGATAGTGGCGGACACCAGGAAGCATCCAAATGTTATTGCAGAAGAAAACTTGGCCTTTGTAGGAGCGACAAGGTCTAACATTCAATATTTGATGACCGAGAATGAGAAATTGGCATAGAACTTGGAGGCTGCTAGGAAAGAGGCAGAACAAATCTGCGCAACAACACAAAGTGAAATTTCTTCATAGGTTTACTTGGAGGAGATGATACCAACGAAACTTGCTAAATTATCAACACTAGGAGAAACCATGCGGACGTTGTATGAGGGGTTTGTGATCATACATAAAGCAGTTTTCCATTTGCATGGTCCACAACAGCAAGGAAAAGAGTTTTTCAAAACTCTGAAGAACATACAAGCTTCCATTACCTATGTGCAAGTGTGGAAAATGAGATACAAATGGGAACTACTTGAGTTAATGAAGAAAATGAAGCCACCGAAAGAGCTGAAGAAAGCGAGGGTTCGAATGTTGATTCAGAAAAACAAGCAACTCGCCTCATTTATTGGTATAACATAGGCCTCATATGTATGGTTGTTCAGCAATTTGGATGCCTTGAAGAAAACACGCAAGATCCCATCAGTCAGTTCACTCATCAAAGTTAAACCTAGAAACCAAGTCTGATAAGAGATCGAAGAGTACTTGGAGTAGCCGAGACAGATTTCCACCAAGAAAGATTTGGAGTTGAATAGACAAAACATACATAATTACATTGGTGGTCTTGTCCAAATCAGAGCAATGTTGTTCATGCTTCATAATGAACTTGAAACTGGTTCCAAGACATTGTACCTGAAGGCCATGGAGGCTAGAGTCTACTTCTAGCGAGACACCATCATGCAGTTTTGGGACATCATCACACAATACCAAGCTTGGCACCAATATGTTACTGAAAATCAACAAGTGGAGGTTTTTGAGATAGATTTTTCCCAAACTCAAGCATCATAGTGTTGTGGCTTGTTAGGTTTTCAAGTTGCCTCTACCCTATTTTGTCTTATATGGATACAAGGGTAAAATGTAATATTATTTGTAATTATGTTGTAAGTGAAATTCCAAGTGTCAATATTGGAATATGAAGGGTCATGATGTAATGTAATGAGTCAATTTTTTAAATAAGTTGAAGAGTCATGAGGGTAGTCCAAAGGTCACAAAGGGGAGCTGAAGAGTCACCCCCTCTTGTTATAAATAGAACCTCATAACTCATGTAACGGGCTTTTGGGAGCCAATATTTTGGCTAGGATTAGGCTTAGAAGGAGGTTGGGAGTATTGTGAAGAGCCTTGAATTATTTGTAGCTTAGAACGAGTATACTTCTTTGGAGGAGCAAGTGTTCTTGAATTTAATGTTGAACAATTGGATCTAGTGGACCATCAATGGTGTATGTGTGAATGGAAATTTTACTTATAATAATAGAATCAGAGCCAACACGCTTTCATGCATATGTTCTAAATATAGTAGGACTATTATTTTTGTATTTACAATGTATTTTATTTAACTTATGCTTATGCTTATGAACTATTTCGTTTTCATTTGTAGGAATCTGGTAGAATGCATGTTGTTGTATTAATTCATCACTTTAACTTGTGGACTATTCTGCATCTTATCTTGTGATGTCATTATTCTCATTTGTTCCTTTCAAGTTGCATACTATTACAGGCTTACAAGGGACACACTTCCTTTCCCCTTCATGTGTTGGAACCTTCATACATCGCACTTAACTTTCCGCAAGATCACACACTTTCTCTCACCCAAAGTTACCATACTTCACTCTGCACATTTTTGCAGTCAAGGCCTAAAATTACCACCCATTAATTGGAATTCTACTCCAAATGGTGTGAGGTCTAGTTGGGACTTCATATCGGGGAGATCCCCTGAATGTTGGCGAGACCAACACCGTCAACATTTCTGGGGCTAGAAGGAGGGCCAGATGACAAGATGAGCGCTTGAAATATGTTTTGAATTTATGCACTTATTTAATGACTTCTTACACAATCATAACCCCAACATGTTTTTCCATAAACGAAAGATTGCAAGTTTCGAAGAGCATCATAGATGAATTATCAACTCTAAAATTAGATGGAAAGGGTGAAACAACCTTTTTGAGCATATTGCTCATTTTTGTGAATTATGCATGGAAACAACATCCACTATGAGGATGTTGGTTTTAGCTTGTTCATTCTCACGTTTGAAGGGTGTGTATGGGAATGGTGTCAATAATTTCTTGATGCCTCCATACAATCTTTCGAACATCTTGTCACATAATTATTTCACGCTTTTGATATGTACAATCGTAAACGTCTGTGTAAGAAAAATTTGGAATTTTGAAAAATCACCTGATGAATCAATACATCGTTTTCACAATAATTTCATGCATTGTTGTTTTGAATTTTTGAAAGATGAAGTTGATTGGAATTTCTCGTCAAGAAGATTTCAATATCTTGTTCACATTTCAAAAAATCCACATGAACTTGAATCTTTCAAACTGCTCCCAGCATACATTGGTGTCAGGTCTTCTAAATCTGCGATGGATAAGGTTGTTGTTCCAAGTGACCCTTCATCCCCTTCTCATCAAACATCTATAATTTCGCAGGTTGAGGTGGGAGAAGTTGAGAATTCATCTGTTGATCTACCAACATCTTTCCCCACCTCACATACCCAAAATTGTACCACGGGTTTGGACTATCAATCTGATGGTTGTGATGAAGTTTTATCTCCTCATCCTACATCCTTTGGTCCCTCTAATCCTACGGATTGTGATGTGTGGTGTTCACCACTTTTGAATCTCCCTTTTGATTTTCATGAGGATCAAGTTTTGGATGGAGTTGGTGTTGAACAACCAACCTGCGGTATCATTTTCAATGTAGTATGTGTGGGAGTCTAAACAAGAATTTGCGGTGAAGGATGACCACCTTTTGTCCGCACCTCTTCCGCATCATCCTTAAATTTTCCACGATCCTATCATTCCTATTGAATCTCATGAAAATTTAGTTTCTGTTGATGGTACTACTTTCAACCATCCTCAAAAAACATGGAATGCCAACAGAGAGGAAAAATATTTTCTTCCCGATCGTCCCAATCTCTCATCTTATCTTTCTATAAATATAGAGGGTGAAATTTCTCCTTCTCCATCATCCCCTCTTTACAATTTTTCAAATAATGAGGAAGCATCTATTTGTAACCTTGAACTTTCTTATTGTGGTTGTTGTGATCTTTTCATTGATTCATTCGATCACAATTATGATTTTTCCATTATTGATCTTTCTAAGCTACCAACCTTTGATGATCCATTTTCTAATGAGTTGGAACTTCCCCAAGCTATTGAGTGACTTCAACTCAAGCTCATGGTTATGTCAGGTTCTTGTAGTCTTGAGTCAGTTCCACTTTCGATGAGAAATGTGTTGAATCTTTCTAGGCTCCTCATCACTCTCTCATACACATTGAAAATAAATATATTTTACAATTTTTGCATCCTCTATTTGTATCACACGATTGTATTGCCCAGTCATTGGAGGCATCATACGTGGAGAGCACAGTTACAAAGCAAAAATTTTCTTTTTTTCTTCATGTTCGCTCATCTTCCAAGTTTGAAAGTTTGTACATGCATGTCTTTGACTCGCAGTGTGTTTAAACACCATGGTACATCCGTAGAGTGTCATTTCATGTGCTTTTCATTTTTACTTTTCTGCATGTTCATTCAAACTTCGAACGTTTTGGTTTGTATTTCCTTATCTTTCTTGTTTGTTGTTATGCTTGTATATATTTCTTGACATGCATTCTCTCCCCTGCATAGTCCAGCCAATGTGCTGGCGGTTGCATTGGAAGTATAACTTCATGTAAGTTTAGCCTATGCTCTATTTAGGTTAAGAGTAGGACTAGTTTTTTTTTTCTCCATTGTTTCCTTTGATTTTATTTACTTTGTTTTTCTTTCACTCCACTTATTTACGTTCATTTTTTTTTCTTTTTAGTCATAGGATAGCTTCTGCATGAGACCATGTTTGGATTCTCAAACAGGCTTGGTGAAATCCAAGAGGAAGTTGTACTGCTATCAACACTTGGTTATCTATATGTTCCCTCTCTTTATGTGAATCTTGCATTTATTTTAGTCGATGATACTGTGATTGAAAATATGTTCCTTTCGGAGAGAGTCATAGTGAAATCACGATGCTTTCACTTTTAACTAAGACCACCTACTCTAGCAGTATTCTATTTTCGGTTAACCCTTGTCAACCAATTCGAGTAGAGTAAGGAGGGGAGGAAAAACTTAAAAAGTATGTTAGAGGTGTAAAAATATGCTTCTATGAAGGAACAACCTCTTATGCTCTCAATAAGTTGGGATCGCTCTTCCACCCCATGAAATAAATAAGTGCCTATTTACAGTTCTTTGAACAAATAAGAATGAAATAAAGGGTTAAAGAAGAGAAAGGATTCCTACGTAGAGAGGTGAAGCAAGAAACGCTACCGGGGTACTGTCCAGGCTTGTTGGCAGCAGAGAAATGTTTGTGTTCCTGAAGTGACTCCACCAGGGTACTGTCTAAGCTTGCTGGCAGCGGAGCAACATCAGAGATGAAAACTAAGACTCTGACAATCTCTTTTACTTGTGCATTTATATACTCCTCATCGCCAATCGAAACAACTCAGGTTGACTTGGCTTGGTATGTGTGCTGTCAGTGAAGAGAATGGTAGGGATTATATCTTTAACTCAAGCTAAGTGGAGAAGTTGTGATAGTCAATGAATTGAACAATAATTCCATAAGAGTTAGACCTGTTTTGCACGAGAAAAGATCCATATGGAGAGCTGGAGTTATACTAATGTGTCACCAGTGTTGTAGCAGCTACAACCACCCTCCAAAATTTTACATATGCTTCGATTTTGAAGCCTTCCTTCTTATCCACAGGATCTCAGCTTGCATTTATCTAGGTATTCATGCTTCATATGAGAATTATATTTTTCATTTTTATTTTGTTTACTTTTTTTCACACCTAAATGATCTTTCTAACTCACAAGCTGATATGCCAACTTGGTCTCATAGCAGTTTTGGGCCTGACTCCACAAACTACGCAATCCTTGATGATGGGAATTGTGTAGTTCTGACTGGAAGTTAGCCTTGAGTTCAGAAAATGCATAGTCATGGAAGGCATCTCGACACTAAACCCAAAAATTGCACAATTTCTCACTAAGCTCAAAAACTGCACAGTGCACTGAGCTAGAAAGTTGCCCAGTTCCCTAAAACTACGTAGTCTTTCTCGACAATGTGCATGACAAGTTTCCCAAAAAAAAAAAAAAAAAAAAAAAAAAAAAAAAAAAAAATTATCCCTAAAAGATAGGGATATAACTTTAACATCCCAAAGGAGGCACTTTCGTTATTTTTAGAAAACTTCCACCAAGTGTCATTTTTTCCTTGAGTTTAGGCATGCACATCATAAACCCTAATTCGCTAAAAAATATTTAATCGATGCCTCTAGATCTCATTTTCACACTCGATCTTGGAGCTATAGCATTCCCAAGGAGATCAAGGAACCTTTGGTGCGATCGTCATTGCTTTTCCGGGTGAGTTTCTCTTTTTTTGTCTTTTGCCACTTTTTCTGTCGCTTTTTGTCATTTCACTTGTGCGAGCATTGTTTTACTTATTTCTCTTCGTAGTTTTTGGCATTTCAAACTTTTTTAACTTGTAGAAGCATTTTTTTAAGTTTTTGTTTTCCCTTAACAAATGTTGCATTGGTTTTCCTATTTTTGCACCAATGGTTGTCATTGTAGGGACTCTCCACACATACTAAATTTTCCTTTTGTTTGATTAGTTATTGCACTTGATCTACATGGATTTACTCATACCTAGTTAATTTTGCACTCAAATTCACATCATCACTCACTTATGCTTGTTTTTCATACTTCCATTGAGAACATTTGCACTTTCCCTGAGCAGATCTTGCCTGACCCAGTTGGGCACTACACAATCCTAAGAATCAAGCCACAAGATTGGCCTCTAGAACTGCACAATCTGCAGTACAGGCTGGCTCCAACTACACACTGCGTAGTTCGAGGAGCCAACATGCCACCTTCACCACCGAGACGGTGTAATGTGCTATCTCTCCCAGACCATTTCCTAAGCTGAACTGTGCATTGCATAGTTTCAGGCCACAAGCTTCAACCCTGGCTACTTAGGCTGCACAATGCATAGTTCCCACATGTAGCCAATACCTCTTTTCAATGAAAACAATGTAATCCTCCCAATCAGATGCCCAATTTTTTGCTTGAACTTTCCTTGAAAGTATATTTGCTAAATATTGATGTATGATTTCCATGAGTGTCTTTTCTATCCCACAGGTACAACAATTATTGAGAACCTCTCCAATAGTCACTATTACCATGACACAAAAGAGAGATGCTTCAAAATAAACCACTAAAATAAGTACTGGGGAAGTAGTTGAGCAAACACCAATAGACTTGCTAGTGTATGCATACACTCGATTGTTTATAGAAAAGGGATCATCACTGACATGGCAGTAGGTTAAAGATGCTTTTGCAAATAACTTTGAGATAGACTTAGAGGACCGATAAGTTTATCTTAGTATCTGGCAGTTAGGACTACACAATATTTCATGCAGATATCCATCCTTCACATGTGCATATTTCATCAGTTAGATTATCTCACGTATTGATGAGAATACCATGACATTGAGCAGTGCTAATGGACAAAAGCTTTCCACCTTCCGAGAAGAAGGTTATCAGCGCATGTATCACTTACCCAAGCCAGTGGAGTGCATGGAGTCACGTTTCTATGCCACCCACATATATGTGAACACAAGAGACATTGTCAAAGGCTGGGTGAAAGAACCATTGAAGTTTTGAAAGACACCTACCCATATATATAAGACAAATTCCTTTAGGAAGGCCTACCATATCTTGGTTATCTTAGCTTACTTGATCCATGGTCAGTAGATCATGGAAACCTTTTCTAAACGGTGGGAAGTCTTATTGGACCAAGTTGTGAACGAGGGGAAGTCGTTCAACTGGTCAAATCTGTTGGCTAAACAGATGAGAGCCCATGTAGCACAGGCTTAGAATCCTCCCAATTAGCAAGTAAGGTTCTATATGTCTGCATATTTATTGGATGCAATCTGTGCACAACAACAGTTCCCTGACATGAAATAGACATGGACACAATGATAATTTGTCATGCACATATATTGCAAGTTGCTTTCAGATTGCAGTCATCGAGGAGTAATGGCACAACTAACTAACCACTTCATCATCCCACTTTACAAGTTCATATTTGAATAAGATCCACCTTGCATGTCACAAGGAGCAATGGAGGCAATAGTAGACATCGCATATTGGTATGCCTCACGAGGTGGCACCTTCCTTAGAGTGTTTGATGGACAGAATTCTCTGCATGTTTTACCAAGGTATGCAATCGAAAATCTTGTCATGCAAGAAGTATCATACCATCTTGCCACAGGGTTGTCAGGATATTTTAACAAGAAGAAGAAGACATCATGTCCCACTCTTCCTTTGCAAATTGGATTATACGAGATAAAGAACTTGAAAGTCATGGATGCCAAGGGAAAGGAAAGAGTTAGGTTTGTATTCGGTACTCGGTACTTTAATACATATGATCCCTGTGGTATTCGTAAAGACCAGTGTGTGAGTGTTTACTTTTCATGGATCGACGAGGCATTCCATTGGCCAGAGGAGGATCCATGGAGGAATTCCTACACTACCTATAGACTCTATGAGTCAGTCAGTCTAGCATGGACTTCACAGGCTACTCCACAGACAACAACAATTCTGGGAGAAACAGTAGTAGAAGGCAACAATCTTATGCAGGATGAGGGAAAGAGGAAGATTGTTGACAATTCAGAGGGAGAAAAAATATACAAGATGAAAGTAGATCATATTCTCATGAAAGCATCCTTTACATCAGAAATGAAGAGGAAGCAGAGGATACAGAGAACAGAGTGGAGGAAGAGAGAAAAGCAGAGGATGTAAGAAGCAGAACTGAAGCTACATGAGATAGAGAAGAAACTGAAGGAAGAACAATATTTTAGGAGGAGAGAACAAGAAGAGAAGTGGAAGCAGGAGGAAGAAGAAAGGGAAGGCACAATGATAGAACAATGAAATTAAACTATTTTCCCTGGGACATTGATTAAGACTTTTTCTTTAAGGTGAATAAATAATTTGTAGGTTAAAATATTTTACCTGGTGACTCTACAAGACCAAGCTGGCTCCTTCAAAACATACCCGATGTCAATACAATTCTAAAATTATTTCTCCTTTATCTGATCCAGAGTGACTGGTGAGTGAAGCCTCATTTAGAAGGAGACTTGAAGCTTCTGCTTCTTCTTCCGTACCATTATAGCTTGAAGATATTTCAGCTTCTGATCCCTTTAGCTCTGTTCCATCCCAATTAGATTTGGCTAATCTAACACCTAAGGTTTTAGAACTATTATCTAAAGGAGTTGATCTACAGTCATCTCTCTTAGTCCAATCTTTGGAATCATACAAACTCCCTAAAATATTTTTAGATTCACCCAAGTCAAAGGAAGAAGAGATGTACATTTACCGGAGCTAAAACCTATTGATTTTATCTCACCCACTCATTATATATTTCCATCTACTTCTGCCCAACCTGAAGAAACCTTCTCTGTATATTCAAACCCTTTGTTTGAAAATAAAGAACATATTGAAATAGAGGTTCATAAGTTAGTTATTAAAACACCTTTTAAAACTTTTAGGGATCCTCCACTTTCCCATTCTCCTCCTCCTACTTTTACACCTCCTTCACCAACAGGTTCGCCATCTTCCTCTTCATCCTCCACTACATCATCTCCTACCTCTTCTACTGAATCATCTTCATCTTCATCTTCAAATATGTCCTTTCAACCTATTATTCAATCTAGGTATGTTGTCGTACATCTTCCCAACTAGATCAACAATTTTCATGATGGGTATTTGAAACACCTACCTAGGTTTAATGGGGAAACTATTTTTCTGCAGAAGATCATTTAGCTGCCATTTTAGAGTTTGTGGATAATGTGAACATAGAGCATGAGGATGTATATATGCGATTATTTGTTCAATATTTATAGGGGAATGTTAAGATTTGGTTTAGACAATTGAGAGCTAATTCAATTATTTCTTGGAATGAATTAACTACCATATTCAAGAACCAGTGGGGTGTTAAAAAGGATCGAGTTTACTATCTTACAGAATTTGAAGAGCTTAAATGAAACCATGGTGGACCAGTGGCATATTTCATTAAACGATTCAATAAAATTTACCATAAAATGCCTCCGGATTATAAACCGCTAGTTACAACAACAAAAGTTAGGTTTTCCAAAGACTTTGATTATGACTTTGCATTCATGCTTAGGGAAAGGACATCCCCTACCTTACAGGACATGCAAACTAACGCTATAGAAGTTGAGGATAATAGATCGGCATCATATAAACTCAAATCCAAGGCTGAGAAGGATGAAATAAAAGTGAAAGCTAAGGAAGAAGGATCTTCCTCAAAAACCAAAAATGATGATCAAAAGATAGATGCGATAAAATCATTAGTTAGAAACCTTTCTAATATGATTTATAAGATAGAAACTCAGCCTAGAATGATACAACAAACTGTTGTAGACCACAAACTTAGTTTAGAAGAGTCTCTCAAACTCAAATTTTGTAGAGACCGAACACTGATCAACAGATCCAACCCCCATTGATGATTGATGACCAACAACCAGATGACATTGGATGCTTAATTTATGAAGATATAGATAATCTAGATCATTCATATATACATAATGTTATTGTTTCTCACCCTTTAAATCAGTCTTCTCAAGATCAATAAGACCATCGAATTTCTAAATATCAGGCCTTTTCTGAATTTTTAATTGTAGAATTGAATAGGAGATACGATATAAGACCTAGGTTAGGGCCTGGTAGACCTCCAAAAAGTCCCACTAAAAATGAACCTCAGATCAAATATGCTAAAACCAAGACAATAATCATTCAACCATTGAGTCAAATAGTTGAAACAAGCCAAATTGATAAAATTATTTTGACAGCTTTCAATGTTGAAAGAGAACTTGAAAGAGTTAAGATGCCAATTCCCCTAGCTAAATTGTAAAAAAACCCAGGGTATAAAAACCAAGTTTCTAAATGGATTTAGTCATCCAATGTGGATGTTGAAGGGGATGTGATAAGCCTGTAAGTAGAAAAACCCTCAGTAGTTTTTGGTCCTAGCTCTGACATGATAAATGAGAATGTACCACCTTTTTATGTGACTCTGAAAATTCATGTTTTCCTGTTATATAACTTTATGTTAGATTCTGGGGCTTCCCATAATCTTATGCCTAAAGTAATCATGGACCAACTGCAATTAGAAGTCACTAGAACTTACCATGATCTTTACACTTTTGACTCTAAGAAAGTACCTTGTCTTGGACTTATTAAAGATTTGGTGGTTACCTTAGCTCAGATCCCTGTCAAAAGTGTGGTTTTAGACATTGTAGTCACTGATATCCCTCCCAAATTTGGCATATAGTTATCAAGATCTTGCTGTGCCAAATTAGGAGGAAGCCTACAGATGGATATGTCTTATGCCACTATTCCAGTATATGGGGCTGAGCATCTTAGATTATACAAAGAAGTTAGATTTAAGAAGACTGTTTGTGAATCTGATCAAGCTAGGAATCATCCTATTTATGCGTTTGACCAAGACTTTGGGTGTTTTGAATTATAACCTAATAATTCACAAAATACTCAACTTACCATTGAAAACATTGTTGAAAAACCTAAAACCACTGAAACTGATATTTTGAAATTGTACTTTAATGGTTCTTGCTCAAAGGAAGGAGCAACAACTGGAATTATATTACTTTCACCAGAAAAAGAAAACATTACCCAATCATATAAACTTGAATTCAATGTAAGTAATAATGTAGCAGTGTATGAACCTTTTCTACTAGGATTGGAATTAACAAGAAGTCTTAAGGTGCAAAATTTAAGTGTATGTAACAATTCTGAACTTATTGTCAAATGAGTTAGGAATTAGTGTCAAATTGAGCACCCCAAACTAGGATCTTATAGGAATGAGATTTTGGATTCAATTGAAAATTTCTTTTCAGCATTCAATAACATTGCTATTCCTAGAGATCAAAACATGCATGCGGATTCCTTGGTTGTCTCTGCTATCTCTTTTAAAGTTCCTGATAAAATGCTTATCTAGTATCAAATTCAAGTCAAGTATAAACCATCTATTCCTGACCATATTAAGAATTGACAAATATTTGATGATGACGAGAAGCTAAAATCCTTTTTGCAAGTAATTGATGAATTCTCAAACCTGCAAGTTGAGGAAGAACAACTTGATAATCTTGAAGTTCACAATGAAAATCAAACATCACAATTTGACTCTAAAATTTCTGATCATAGAATTATTCAATTATCTAACAATTTTATTCGAAAAGGGCTAATCCCTCTTGAGAATCTCTTTGATCATAATGATGTCCCCAAAAATCCGCTATCAGATGCACATGAGGAAAATATTGAAATTCATAACATTGGAAGTTCTGAAGAGATAAAAAATGTTAAAATTTCTGTATCCCTGCCAATGGAAGCCAAAGACAAATATTTATCCCTCCTTAAAGCCTACAAAGATGTTTTTTCCTGGTCTTATAATGAATTAAAAACATATGATACATCTCTTATTGAACATAAAATTCCATTAAAACCAGAGTCAAAACCTTTCAAACAAAAATTGAGGAGAATTAATCATGTCCTTCTTCATGTTATTGAAAAAAAACTTAAGAAGCTACTCGATGCTAAAATAATACTTCCATTGAGATATTCTTATTGGGTAGACAATCTAGTTCCAGTGAGAAAAAAGAATGGTGAAATTAGATTATGTGTGGATTTTAGGAATTTGAATAAATCTTCTCTGAAAGATAATTATCCATTACCCAAAATGGACAAATTACTTCAGAAAGTTTCAGGAGCCCATAGAATTTCCATGTTAGATGGTTTTTTTGGATATAATCAGATTATGGTTAGTCCAGAGGATAGAGAAAAAAATGCATTCACAACTCCTTGGGGCACATTCATGTATGCCCGGATGCCTTTTGGGTTAACTAACCCTGGAGCTACATTTCAACGTGCTATGGACCTAGCATTTGTAGGTAAGACCAACAAATTTGTTGTTATTTGTTTAGATGATTTAACTGTAATTTCCAATTCTGATGAAAAGCAGTTAAATCATTTGAGAAAGGTTTTTGACAAGTGCAGAAAATTTGGGTTTTCTATTAATCCCAAGAATACTTTGTTTGCACTCCAAGAAGGAAAACTTCTCAGCCACATCATTTCTAAAGAAGGAGTAGTCATTGATCCTAAAAGAGTCTCAACAATTCCTGCACTCATATGACCAAGGAACAAGAAGGAAGTTCAAGCTTTCCTTGGGAAAATTATTTTTTTAAGAAGGTTTATCCCTAATTATGTTGAACTAATCAAGGAAATAACTGATATGCTGAAAAAGAACCATGAATTTAAATGGACTATTCCTTCGAGGTATGCATTTGATCAAATTAAAAAGGCCATTGCATAAGCCCCCATCTTAGATAGTCCAGATTACTCTGAACCTTTTACTGTCTTTTCTTTTGCTTCTAAAACTGCCTTAGCTATCGTTCTTTTGCAAAAGAATAAAGATGGAGATGACTAACTGTTGAAGCCCCGAAAATTGGGTCTACAACAAGGGGGATACCCACCTGGTCCGGACCTTGGTTAGCAGCTCCTTTTTCGTTTGGTATAGTGGGTCCGATTGGGGATATGGGACCAGTTTCCCAATTTATGTGTGTGTGTGTTGAGAATTGATATTTCCTTTCTAAAAGTTC
>APFE031186408.1:0-11425 GCA_000404065.3 Pinus taeda
TAATTCAATAGTTTCCTTTGAGTAGCTCATGTGCTTTTAGTGCACCAGCCCCTGCTAAGGAGGAAGTGCCCTCCTTCTTAGCAGGGATAACTGGTAAGTTAGAGTAGAATACTTAATTGCATAAATTCTTCTCAATTATGTGATTATTGTTATTACTGTCGTTACACTTAATTTTGTGTGTAATTTCATTGATTGCACTAAGCTTTGGATGGTGTGCCAACTTGATTCCTAGACCGGTGCCTCATATTAGTGTGGCGGTGGATTATTTACTTTGTTATTAAAGTTTGGATTGCACTTTATTTTATGTGTGCGGATTGAATGAGTGATGGTTTTCAGGAGTGTTGTGAGAGTGATTGAATGATAAAGTAGATTATTCTACAATATTTTCTCGCATTTAATTTGTGTGGAGTGTGTAACAACTTTGTTGATTGTTGGTAGTGAGTGTGCAATGACTTTGGGTTGAGATTATTTTATACTAGTCATAATTTACCTTATCATAGGCTTTTCACGACAGTCTTGTAAAATTTAAGCTTATCTGGATTGATAATTAAATGTAAGAGCCGATTCGTTGCTATGATTTAAAGGAACGGTTTTTTCACCTGACATGTGTATGGAGAAGAGAAACAGTTTTTGAATCAAATAAGAGGGAGTTCATCTGGTGGAGCAAAGAGCTTAGAGAGCACAAAAGCCTAAATATGAAAATAAAATAAATGTAGAGAAAGAGAGAGTGGGAGGAGGCAAGAGGAGAACCCTGAAACCTCTATGTGAAGTAAAGTGGCCTCGACATTCTATGAGAACCGTATAGAAAAATGAATTTTACCTTAGGGCATTAAACCTAGCTCAGGGTTGTCCAGCTATGAGAAATCTACAACGTAGTTATGCATATGGTTGGGAGGAGAGTGTCTCTCCCTTCTTTAGTTTCCAACCAATTTCATTTATTCACATAATTGTACTTAATTCCCTATTAATGGAATTAGTGTTCAATACTTTATGATTTCTATGATGCTAGGCTACCGTGAATATGGCAGTGATAAATTGAATGGTATAGTGATGTTTTATTGAATATGCATGAGTAATGACCTAAGAGTATGGTACAATCGCTTAAATTTTAACTAGTACTTCTTTCATGAATGAATGGTGTATGGGGAGGTAACCTTTAACATATGTTACTTGTGACAAATAGATGTTTCCTCTTCATGAAATGAAATAGTACACTTCATTGTAATGATTGTATTGTTGGGAACCACAATTATCGTTAGACCAAAACCCGCAGGTGTTAGTCAACAATCACATCGCCAGAGATAAGGATCCATGAGAGGCAGTTATTCCATGTCACAAAACACACGGGGAGCGTTGATTTATCCAATTTCCAACAATATCCCCCCAACGGGAGCCATGTGTGTATCGAACTCGTGACCTACGCTCTGATACCTCTTATTGGGAATCACGATTGTCATTAGACCAAAACCCGCAAGTGTTAGTCAAGGATCGCAGATAAGGATCCAAGATATGTGGTTATTCCATGTCACGAAACACAGAGGGAGAAATGATTTATCCAATGTCCAACATGTATTGGCTCAAAGTTTCTTGAAAGTGTCATGATTGGATTATTGTGCATATTTGTAAGTATATAATTGTGAATTGATTGTGATGGTTCCCTACATAAGTATAAACAATAGGTTGAATGTTGTATATGAATTATTTAATGGGATGGGATGATGAGCTAAGTCAAGGTGTAATTATACACAATCATTAGTTTTTGTTTCTTATAAGGATAAATTCTATATGCATCGATATTCTTTAATATTGTCCCTTGTAGTCAAAGGATCTTAGTTCAAGTTGTTTGGTGAAAAATCAATTTCTCTAGTTGTGTGGTTTCAAGTCTCTGGATACATGTCATAATTGGCCCATTTGTGGCATTTATGAAATAGTTGTATATGGTGTAATAGTGGTAGTTGATTTTGTAAAGTTACCGATTCTCCAAAAATTCTCGTTCTAGTTTTTAAAAAAAAGTTGTCCCCTATGGTAGTCTTAAATTATGACATGGTACACATTATTGAGGGTTTCTCTTCATTTAGGATATTGTTTCTTTTGGAGGTAGGTTAGAATATAGTATTCATTGTGTGAAAATGTTAAAATTGGAAATGTGGGCTAATGGTAGTCCTTAAGAAGTGAGAAGAATATTTTTAGTTGGGAGAAATTGTGGGACTAGTCATTAGCCATCTTTTGTGTTTTTTAGAGAAGTTCCCTAATTGATGGTAGTGTTTTGGATTCCCTCAAAGGTTGTTCAAAATTAAGAGACTTTAGAAGTGTTCTCAACAATTTGTTACCCTATCGGATTTAGTTTCAAGTCATATGAAACAAGCCTCATAATCCTTTCAAGAACCTCAGCAATTTTGGGGTCAGAATATTTATCCTCAACCCTTGGTCACATAGCCAATATAATCCATGACCAAGAGCTCATTCGAAAGGGGCTTAATTCTAAGAGAACATGATATCGAGTGTTGGGGATACAACCATAAACTATTACTCACACACCCCAATACCAACAGAATATGACAACTCTATCAATCATTTGAAATTGGATGTTTGGGAGTTGGTATGTGACAAAACAGGTATTTCGACTACAAGAGTCGAAAGTTTGAGCATTGAGAAATACTTTGCAGTGCACAAAACAAAGGTTGATACTGATGGACCTGACATGATTTTCAATTAAGATATAAGATTGGTTGATATGTATATAAGATATTACTAGGGAATCGAACAAAGAGTTATATTGATGTATATATCCTCGTGGGTTACTGCATTCGAGAAATTTTAAGGTCTAAAATTGGCCTCCTAAGGAATATTATAAAATAATAGTAGAAATAATAAAAATAAGATTAGATTACCTCATCAAGTTTTGGAGGGAAAAAAGAAAAAACTATTTTTTCAACTTATCTCCCTATGATTTTACTCTAATTTTGAGCGAGAGCACTCATTGGATGCAGAATTTAATTTTCCATCCAAGGATTACACATGTTGCATACTTTTGATGGACCCTACCATACGAAAAATTTGAAATACATGAAAAAACGTGACTGCAATTATGCAACATGGGTACTCCTTGTATGCAAAATTAAATTTTGCATCTAATGAGTGCTCCCGCTCGAAATTTAAGTGAAATCGTAGGGAGATAAGTTGAAAATTTGAGTTGAAAAGTAGTTTTTTTATTTTTTTATACTTTTACCTTTTTACTAAAAAAAAGTTGAATCATCCCCCATGGTTGACATCATCATATTGAATCCTATTGTTTCTTATCAATTTGATTTTTGTTGTATATTTTTGTTTTGAGGCCCATTTTTTACCTCAAAATTTCTCTAATGGATTTGATAGATAGGGGAGATAGTCTGTGAGGAGATTAAGTTATGGTGGACTACTAGGACCCCCGCGTTATTTGATTTTGGGAGATCATGCAATGGGTAAATCATTGAGAACTCACCAACATGTACTCCTGGTATTAACATAATTGGACAAGTCTTTTGAATATCGGCAACTATTTTACCATTTGGTGACTAAAAGGTAGTAGCGTATTAGCTATCGGGAAGGTCAAGGTGTTAAGTATCAGGAATCAATAGTTTGGAACTCTATTATTCATGACACAATTGGACCTAGTAATGATTATGACATGTACCAAGGATACCACGTGTCATCCACATCACAGTTGACATGGCATGCCTGTGTGGCAAGATCATGTGGCATGAGGAAGGTCTTGGATGACATGTTAGTCATGTGGCATTCATGTAGAGATGATGTGGTGCTAAAATGGAGATGATGTGCTATTGATGTGGAATTAACATGTTGTTTACCTTTCATTGGCATGGCATGCCTACATGTCCAAATTAAATGATAAGATGACAAGGATTGGAGTACACAGTGGCACTAAGGTGGTGGCTAGGTGGTTCTTGGACTATAGTGAGGTGGATGTTGGGGTGTTGGGTTATCAACTTGTCAACATGATAGTTTATTGTCATATCAGCATGTTGGGATATGATCATGTTAAGCTATCAACTTATTGGATGTTAGGTGTTAGGCATTAGTTATTTTAGGAGTGAAGTGTACTAGGTGTCCTAATGGCTGGGGGAGTCAACAGATGGATCTTTCAAGTCATGTTTCCTCCAGGATCTTTCATCCAAACACATGAGTGCTAGTTGTAGGTATACCTACAACTCTCTTTTCAGTGGCCCTATATCAACTCATCCATATGTTGTTCAAAAATTAAAAATGAACATCAAATCAAAGTTACCTTTTGTGATGGCCTTTAATCATGACATCTTGCTTGTCTGCAACATCCTGCACATTCATAAACACATCTCCAAGACTTCAAATGTCAAGTGTCTCCTTTCTTTACAGACCTTATCATGGTCTTCTTCTCTATTGAGATGTCATGATTAATTATTCTAGACATCAGATGTTGACTTCCTGTGACCGTAGTTGCATCTTTCACTATCTCTTCTTTCTTTCTTCACATATTTTTCCCAGGAAATTTCCATACATAGTTCCTTCATCTTTTTCAACAACCTCATATTCCATATGAGGACATATTATGTTGATTTCATCTTATCAATATGTGAACCATGCCTTCATGCATCTTTTCAAAAGAAGAGATCCTTGATCATGCTCACGAGGTAGAGCATTTACCCATGCTATCTGCAACTCTATGATGACATGACTTAATCTATCAAATATATACATACCTCTTTTCTCCTTTTGGTCATCTAGACTTCCTTCAACAACCTCCTTTCCTTGATTGAGAGTACTTCAATCACCTTAACTTGCTTCACTCCTTTGTCATCATACCATCATACTTCTAAACAATGTATCCCACAGAAGGTGGAATGATCAACAAGACACTTACTTCTTCCAAGTAGAGGTGAACCTTCTAGTGAATATTCCAACAAAGGATCTTGATTATCCTCATCCGGAAAATTCTTCGTTCTCATGATGATGATGTATGATGAATTACTTCTATCATGCTAGATGAATTTTTTCAATCATATGTACTATATATGATTTCATTGAGGTTTCCAAGAGATACTTCCTTTATATGATAACTGCTACATCTATGTAGACTTCTACTTTAGTTATTCTTTCAAGCTTCTCTAATGATCTAAAGAGCTCTTTCTTTTAACAGTATGCTTCTATTATGATGTCATCCTCTAATAAGAATCATCTCATCCTAATACTTCTCATCTTGACTACCATGGTGGATATATTTTCACCTCCTACTTCTCCTTGCTACGCATTAGAGAAACCCTAATAAAGAAGACCTATCCCTTTAGATTTATTCTCATCAGGTTCTTCCACTTATTCATTGATATGAGCTTCATTTCCTCTTATTGTCCTTCTTGAAATTAAAACAATATGGCTTATAGTTCCCATCTTCATGACATCCATAACATTGGCTTTTCGACATATCCTTCTTGTTCTTTTTCTGAGGACCAAACCTTCCAAATTTTCCTTTCTTCTTAACCATGGCAACAAATACTTGTGCTTGCTCGTTTGATCCCATATCACTTTTTGCCTTCAGCATGGTTTCTTCAATTTTACACGATGACCAAAGTTCATTGAATTGGGTAGCTTTCTTCTTTCCATAGATGCTTGATGTAAAGTTGTCTCATTCCTTGGGTAGTGCATCGAGCACTGTGGTGGTCGTTTATTTATCAGACATTATTTTTCCCAAATCTTGTAGTTGGTCTCTTATTTCTGATACCCTCATAAAATATGAGGTTATTCCATCTTCCTTTGATATATTCATCTTGTAGAGTTCTTGTCTTAATGATATCGCTTCTTTAGTAGTACTTACGGAGAACAATTCTACTAACTTATCATATTATTTCTTTTGATATCTCTAACTTTGATACATTGGTTATGAGGGGATCCTTGAAGGATTCAATGAGAATCCTTTCAGCCCTTATTTCCCCATTCATGTAATTTTCTAGAGCTTGAGATTATTCCTTTGGAGGCTTAGTAATTGATCCATTAACATGTTCAACGAATTCATTTTCTATGAGGATCAAATCTATCCTCTTCTTCCATGCAAGAAAGTTTGATGACCCAACCAATTTGTTGTTTTCCTTGCAAAATGAATTCATTTTGATAGCACATTTAATCATAAATACAAAGGTACTTACTTGTCAAGTGAATATTCTCCTTGATGATAATATCTTCAACTTGATGCCTTCTTGATTTTGATGATGGCATTGATAATAGAAGATGTCTTCTTGATGAAGATGTCTCCTTCAAAAGTGATCCTTCAAAGAGAGGGAGATCACCTTGATTCCTTGATGATGATGACTTTGCCTCTTCTTGTTTCCCTTGAATGTAGAGACTTCAATATGCTTCAATGTGTAGTCCTTCTAGTTAGGGACCTTGAGATCTTATTTGATGATGACGTGCAAGCTTCCCAACAATGCTTCAAGTGAGAAACCCTTCTTTTGATGGGCTAGGGTTTTGAGGTCTTCTTTGCTTGTACTCGATCCTTGTCAATGTCTTCTTAATGGTACGATGTCAATGTTTTGATCTTTCTTGATACTCATTTTGATAGTCCTTCTAGTGATTCATCCTTTGAGTGTCCTTCTTTTAGATGCCTTTCCTTGTCTTGTCACCTTAGCTCTGAAACCATGTTGATAAATCTAGGGGAAGCTAGATTATGCGATTTATCTTACTTTGATAACAACTTGTGATGTATTTTTGCTTATCTTGATAGATTCTTTTTCACCTTAATTATTATTGTGTTATTTTCATCAAATAACTACCAAACCATAAAGAGTAGTGAGACAAAAGGACATAAGATATAGGCGATCATCCAAGGAACAAAACCTATCCACTTGAGAGGAAAACCCAAAAGAAGTATTCTCTTCTTATGGAAAATTCAATTGATGAATTCCAAGACCTATGACCGTTGACCAACACCCTCCAAGACCAAGTCCCTTGACGATATTTCCTTCTATCATTTCCTTAGCAACTATTGCAATTTCGACCTCCAGCAAATTATTCTGCCAACAAATTCTTCTCCAACTTCGACCAACTGATTCTACTACAAATTCGACCTCTCTAGCAGATTCATAGTTTCAACCTTTCACAGCTTTGACCTAGTTGCATCTTCACAACTTTGATGCAACTTCACAACTTCGATGCAGCTTTACATCTTCGATGTAGATTCACAATTTCGTTGCAGCTTCAGAATTTCATCTTGCCTAGTAACTGTAGAAACCCTAACAAAAGAGAGAGAGAGAGAGAGAGAGAGAGAGAGGCCAAAAAATTCGATCTTCTTCTTCTTCTTCTTCTTTGCCCTTTTCCAGCTTCTTATTGAGGAGATCAAACTTTCTTAAGAGTGTGTCCAAATGATCTCGAGTTCCTTCTTATTTACAGTCTTTTGAGGGGTACGAATTGATATATTTAGGCCAACTTGTCCCTTAATGTAGGCCAACTTGATCTTTGCACCATGACGAGGTCTTGGAGGGTCCTTTGACTTTATTTTGACTCAAATAAATTTTCTTTAGAATATGTAACATGCCCAAAAGGGGTCTTTTATACATGACAATGACTCAATAGACTTGTAGAATCAATGACAAGCCCTAGAAGCACTCAGTGGGTGCTTGACTTGAAAATAAATTCCCCTCGAGAATGAAACCCATGCCTCAAGAATAACGATAATAAATTTGTTTCTTCTCTTTTCATTAAATACATAAAATCATGATTACATATGTCATTATGAAGACCAAACATAGTTACATATTTCAACATCCCCCTTGTGGGGTTTTTCCCTGGTCTTTAACCAAATCAGTGTCTCTTGTTGATGTTGTTGATTGTCTCCTACTGCCATTGCATTGTTGTTCTATCTTCATTTACTATTGATTGATGAAAGAATTAATTTCTATTAAAAATATTGCTAATTGAAGAATTGAATTGGGATAAAGTAATTGAAACAGATTAGAACAATGGTAAAATTAACAAAGTCCACCCACTTGTTGGTGTCATGTTGGGTTAGACTCCCAACTGTGGTGAGTCATGTACTCTCTCTACACACCCGAAGGCATAAGAGTGCAAAACTATGGTTGAGATCTCATGGAATTTTACAAATTCTCCACCATTGTCTTAATTGATCAATCATTAAATTGGATATTTTTCTTCTTCTCATTGTCCTTATGTTGTTAGCCAATTCATGAAGAATGTTTGAAAACTCTCGATGTCAATGCACGACATTTTCAAATTTTCTCTCACAACAAGTGAATCCTGATTAAACAATAGCATCTCAAATAATTATATAAAAGGAAATAATTAGTATATGAAAATGTGTCAAGAGTATATTGGGATTTCAACCAATACATGGATCTTGGAGTTTAACAATCCATTTAAAGCCTCCACGTAGTAGGAACATTGTCCGGTTGTGCTTCCAAATTTTGCGTAAAGGTTCCATGGATATCAGAAGAAGAAGCATTCATGGGGTGGTTCCCAACTAGAGAAATCCACCTGCAAGATCCACATAATTGTTTCATTGCTAACAAATATCCAAGTTTTTTTTTTTTTTTTTCCACTTGCCGGTTCACGGATACCCTGGTCAGTGGGTAGCCGCTACGTCCAGGGGTTTAAATCTCTGAGTGGACGCCACCCGAAGGGCATCAACAGCCCTCGGCCTATTTACTGACCTAACCCCAAGAGCTTTCGGGATTCGACCCTGTGACCTCCCATTGGCGAGGCACTTGATTTGACCGATTGAGCTAACTCTTGGGGCTACAAATATCCAAGTTTATATAAACAAAAACGATAAAATAAACTTGTGTATTATGATATTTACTAGTGTCTCTTCGATGGCTTTTGAGTTCATAAAACAATTATAGCCTCTTGGGACCTCTCCATCATCTGATTCCTGGTAATCTTTCAACTCCACAAAGTACTTTTGGATTTGAACCCATGCGCCCAGAGAGTTGGGGAATGACCTAGCTATCTCACCACAAGTTTTAGTTACACAGTTAGTCAACCCACTTGTGGTGGATCAAGTATTCTACAGGTTGTTGTAAGCAAGAAAACCATAATATTAAACTAAAGTTGCTACCTTTCTTGTCCCATGATGGATGCATTTTGTAAACATTCAAATCATAAAGTGTTTTTTTTATTGTTCTAATCGACATCGGGTTCTAATGGCAATATTACTTTGACTCAATAAGATTCATCTCGATATGACTGCTCCTAATATAACACGCCCTTTTCACAACATTTATTGGCAACTCTTCTGTCACCTACAATAGAGAGGCACTTATAGTGATTATCGAGTCCCAACAGACATAGGGGTATCAACCCATAGATTGAATTGGATGGAAGAATGCAATGAGGATAATATGGTTTGAACCATATATTATTCAATACAACTTCTCGAACATCAGACTGGGGTAGGTGAAATTGCAACCCAGTATAGCGTTGAACCCGATATGTCGATATTGGAACTAGCAATCAACGACAATTCTCCTATACCTGTCAATTGACACGCACTATAGAAAAATCATTGGGTTGCAATGTATAAATATCTTTCTTTGCAGGGGCTTCATCCTCTATTCTCTCATAAACTAAAAGAATTTTCTATGCAAATACCAGATATAATAATCACCACTATGGGCAAGCTTTCAGTTAGAGGAGTAGTTGGTTCAATTGTAGATTTATGGGTCAAATATGAGACTAACTTGAAATATCAAATAGATAAGGTGCTGAGGATGACACAAAAAATACCACTATTGAGTCTTATTGCAAGTGTAGTTAATGTAATGGTGGCTCCTTTTACCAACATGCTCTGTAAGTGGATGCTTATACATAGTGAAGCTGAAGTGAAGGAAGTTTTCTCAAACAATAATGCTACTAAAGTTGTTATATAGGATGCCCTTGACGGAACTGAACATGGTTCTATTGATGATCATATATTCCTAGGGAAATAGGAACCTTTTGTGGAAATCAATGATGCCATTTACATCAAAGGATGCCCAGAATTTTAATAAAGCAAGAAGACGAGAAGACATCTCAGGAGGTGAATGAAAGAAAAGTTATGCTAGTAGCAATCAAGGTTTCAGATTCAGATACATCTACCAACCCAATTCTTGAACTGATTGATATCAAATGGCATATGAAACCATCTATGATTTCTCTAAAAGTTGGGCTATCTCTTGGGAGAAATCAAGCAAGTAGAACAGTCTTATCGACTTTGTCTAGAATTCCAATGTTCTTTAGAGAACCCATAATTTTGTATATATTCATTGAGTTGTGGATGTTTAAAAGGACCTTTGCTGAAAATATTTGCATGCTCATCCAGGTGATTTTACAATACTAAACTTCTCTAAGTAAAATTGTAAGCTTATTATGCATGCCTAATATTACTTCCAAATAAAAGGCTGGAGCACAAATGGCGCTTTTCTGGCACAAATATTATGGTTAAATATATGGAGCATTATTTTAATGTGTTGGTTCATCCAAAGACACTACCAACCTTTTTCTAAATATATAAGGATAAAGTTCATGATAGTATGGTTTGGGACAAATATTATTCTACTTAAATATATGTAACATCATTTTGCAATATTCATGCAAATTGCACTACTAATTGTTTTAGAGATCTAATTTTTATATTCTTATTTCTTTAAAGTCCTTTTCCCTTAGAACTTGGATGGTGGTAGTAGAGAGTGAACTAAAATTTCCATTGATCTATGATTTTTATGTTGAAGTCTTTATTCTTTGTTTGAAACTACAAGGTCTTCCGGTTTTCCCTCTCATCCTCAACCTTTTCCTTCTCATTTGGTTGAAACTACAAGGCTTTTAGGTTTGCTTCTCTCATCTTCAAGTTGTTCTTATTCTCGATAGAGGTTTTCATTCCAAGGCATTGATTAATCATTTATTTATTTATTGTCTCGTCTTCAAGCTTTTCTTATTATCCCTGCTGCAAGGCAATGGATATTGCAATGAGTTTTTGGCTAAACCCATATTAATTTGGGTTGACTAAAAAAATTTGCAAAAAATTCTATATGGTTTTTTAAAAATAATCTAATTTATTTATGTTCAATTTGATTGGCTATCAAATTGAACATGTTATTGCCCTTTGCCTCTATTAATGCGCCCATTACCTCTATTAATTAACCAAAAGTAAAGAGATCACATTAAGGTATAGGATGGGCATTTATGACACAATTTGTTTTGGGAAGGTGATAAAATTATTGCTAATGAGTATAATAATTTTATATTCCTATTTATAAAAATGGCTAATGATTAATATAATCTTATATTATTTAAAATTACATATATAATTTAAAATGATTATTTAAAATCACATATATAATTTAAAATGATTATTTAAAATCACATATATAATTTAAAAATATTTATTAATGGTATGTGAGAGATATCT
>APFE031186408.1:11503-30248 GCA_000404065.3 Pinus taeda
GGTCACAGGTTCAAAACTAGAGGGGGGTAGAGTATGTATGCCTTCGTAGACTTAGCAGTCAAATCATTGCGTGGAGATGGGTCCCTCGTCCCACAAACAAGGGGGTCTCACACACCAATTTGGTGTCTAGCTTGGTTGTAACCTTAAAAATGGATATTATTATTATTATTATTATTATTATTATTATATTTTTAAGGGGTAGAGGTCACTTAGGTTTTTGTGCTAACTTAACCATATATGATAGATTTTACACTATCCAAATAATAAGATGTTTGTAATACGAATAAATATAAAATTTCTCATATTCACAAACCAAGGTATAATAGAAATTTATGATAGGACCTCTATACCTAGGTCTAATAATAAGATTTTCATAAGATCATATCCACAAACTTTAAAAAGCCAAATGTAAATTATTAATAATTATTTCTATGTTGCAATAGAGATAATGTTAATTTACAAAATTTAATAATTCATTTAATTACAATTTAAAATTAATCTAATTATAACATTTAAAATCTTTATATATTGTTTATAACTTTAAATTTAGCTATATTTAACAAAACATGAAAGGCTACTATATAGCTTGTTTAAAGAAATTTTGAATTCCAAATAACATTGATTATCATTAATTATTTATTGACAGATATACAATAAAACTAGTTTTGTAAACCAATATTCAAAAAATATAAAAAATATATTTATCAATTAAAAACCATATTTTATTAAAATTATTTTTTCCATATATATAAAGTATGTACGTAAATAGTATTTAGAATCGTGTTCGAAGAATACGACATTCATTATGTCTACCCACCATATTTTCTTCAATCGAGTAAAAAAAATTCAATGCAATGATGAATGTGTCATGCATATGTCTATTGATAAATTAATGAGATATTGCACTCCTGGTTTATTAAATCATGGTGGTTTGAATACTCATTTGAGGCAATAGTGGCAAACATCCCTTTGTTGAGATTTACATGTTTTGGAAACATATTTTATGATTAACGGGAGACCATCATTTTAAGTGACAATTAAGATAGTTTTTGTGATGGGTTATAAGTGTGATTTAGGCAGCTAGTTTTATTCTTATACTTTCATCATTAAAGCTTTTAATTATTAATTTAAACTAATGATTTATAAAATAAATAATTGGTTTATAAATGTATATTACATGAGTATTTTTTTCAAGAATGATATTATTTTATGTTAAAATTTATTAGAGAGTTTTAGAAAAGGAAAAATTCTCATTAAGATAAGAATTAGAATTTATATTGAATAAATTTTTCCATGCAAAATGCAATAGTTACATTAAAGTACATCAAAATAAAAAGATTATTTGTTGATTGGTTTTGATAAAAAGAATTTTCTAACCAAAATATACTTTCAAATGCTAGCTTGAAAATACATCAAGACTAGATAACCCGGAAGTGAAATCCTTCCAAAATATTTCTAAATTTTTACAAACTTTTACTCCCATGTTACTTAAGCATCAGGAGAAAACGCAAAAACATCATGAGAAAATACCATTCTTATATCCATAGTTGGTTCATTTAGATTTGGGATCTCTATTTAAGGAGAGTTAGCTTAAGTACTTGAGATTCTGAATGATGTTGTCCTAGGGAAAGCTTAATTTCTTCCATTTTCAAATGGAGGGAAAAGATTTCATCCTCTAACTTCTTTAACAAATTACAGTGTTCTAACCAAATTTCCATAGAAGAAATAAGGTCAGAGACCAAATGATTGTGATTCAATTGGAGAGCAAGAATTTGTTCTTGCATTTTTTGTAATTGTTTATGCAAAGAATCATATTGGGATCCTAAATAACTTTTCAACTCCATGGTTATTAGGTTGTATCCAACAAAATTTGGAAGCCTCCTTATACCCATGAATTATAGTGTCAACATTGCCACCTATAGCTAAAAGTCCCCTCTTTGCCATTTGAAGAAAATGAGCCAGGAAAACTAAAACACAAAATAGAACACACTTCAAACCGTCAGTCGAGCAAGCTATGCTGCAATCTCCCAAGTGTATAACTTCATCCCCAAATTTCCAAACACCTTCATAAAGGTGGATTGAAGCCCAACTCAAAAGAATCACATAGCATTCATGTTGTGTGTCTCCAAAAGTGAAAAACAAATCAATATTATGAACAAAAATAAGAGATAAGGGTCGAGATGAAGCACCACGAGTAATAATAGTTATGGTGCACTCATTGGAGAGGGAGAGGGAGAGAGAGAGAGAGAGAGAGAGAGAGAAAGAGAGAGAGGGGGCCAAATCAACCTTGCTGCGAAGGAATGTAATGTGTATCTCATACGTTTTGAGAAAATGGGAACTCTAGGAAGATATGAAGGATATATTCCTCTTTAGCAGAGCCAAGAGGACACCTGGAGGGCCCATACTTGCCATGTTTTTTCAAAGTTTCCATAGTTAATTTTTTTTTTATGAACAAGAGGCAAACATAAAATATTTACTTTGGAAAAATTGTTTGGGGTCCATGTGCTAGCCCAAATACGATATTTGGGTGGATCTCCTTCAAAACAGAGCTAAAATATATATCCTTGCTTGACTATTTCTTTTGAAAATTGTCATCCCTAAGCATCTTCCTCTTCTCTATAACTAGAAGTGTAACCAACTAAATCATTTTCCAATGAGTGATTTATTCTCCTCGGATGCAGTGGCACAAAATGAAAGTCCCAACTCATCCATCAACCATCACTGGTCCAAAGAGAGATATCCTCCTATGTGAACTTACCCTAAGTTGTAAGCCAATCATGTAGGGGAAACAAATTCAAGTTTTGGTCCAAAGGAGGATGCCCTAAAATCCCACAATTCCAAATATTTATCTGCCTACCATTTCCTAGAATCCAAGTTAGATGCTCTTTAATAATAAAAGTGGTTGATGACATAGATTTCCAATTTGAAGATCCCTCTCTACCACAAGAATGGAATGCAAACAACTTAATAGATCCCTGAATAAATATTTAAGCCTAATAACACCTTCTACCATTTCTCTTTTTGAGAAACCAATAACCATACCAATTTTTCTCCCATGGCAAGATTCATTAGGGAGGGATCTCTTATGCTTAATCCTCCATGGGGTTTTTGGGTACAAACAATTTCCTATTTTACCATATGGGTTTTTTTGGAACTAGATTTGCCTTCTTGCCACAAGAACTTCTGATTTTCTTGTTTCATTTGAAAATGAATCCCTAAAGGGGCCAATAATGCAATGAATTGAAACAACATGAGAGTAGATAATATGGTATTAATAAGAACAACATGAACAGGAGGATTAATCCAATGAGCTCCCCATTGATCAAATTTTGATTTGAATTTTCATATAATTAAATCCGAGGACTAGTGAGAGTGATATTTCATACTAATTGAAATGCCAAAATATTTAAGTTCTTTCCATGTATCTACCACTAAGAATACCTTAGTATGCATCAATTGTCCCTGAAGGATTTTATTGACATGCCATGTGTATATATGGCAATTACCTGTATTTAATAAACCTTTAGAAGCATGCACAAAGCTATCTAGAACAAATTGAAATCTAGTTTTAATAATTATAGAGGCTCCTCCCAAAAACAAAGTATCGTCACCAAACTGAACGTGATTAATATTCTTGGTGCCTCTCCCAAATCTAATACCCGATAAAATTTCTCTTCTCCTCTCAAATCCAATATCCTACTTAAGGAATTTTCCATTAGAATATAAATATTATGGGATAACACGCATCCTTGCCTCAAGCCCCTGTAAGCTTTAAAAAACCTTGTTGGTATTCCATTGATTTAAGGAGAGATCCATGGGTTGGAGATGTAAGAGGAGACCCACTAGATGAATTTTTCTTCAAAACTAAATTTCTTCATTACTACAAAGATAAACTTATGGTGAACCTAATCAAATTTTTTGCCCATATCTAATTTAATGATCATTCCTTTCTCCCCTCTAGATTTGCTTGAATGGGTTGCTTCTTGAACAAGTATGATGTTATCCACAATCTCCCTATTGCTCACAAACATGCCTTGATTTTCATAATTTAACTTCAAGAGAAAATGCTTGATCTAAAGAGTTAGTATTTTGGATATCAATTTGTAGGACAAATTACACATGGAGATTGGTCGAAAGTGAGAGAATAAAGATGTATTTTCTTCTTTGGCCACTAAAGCTAAAAAGGAGGAGCTAATTCCACCTTTAACATATTTATATTTAAAAGCATAGCCAATCATTCTACAAAGGCCAAATTTGATAAATCCCAACATTACATATAAAAAAAGTGTCAAAAACCCATCTAGTCTATGTAGAAATATGGTGATAGAATTGCAACTGCTCAAGAAATTTAAACTAAATCGAGAGACATAATTCTACCCTATTACTCTACGGAAATTAATTCACAATTTAGAACAACATTCACAAACATGCATCAATCACATACACAAGTACATAGATTTATCTAGGGGAAACCAAATGTTAAAAACCCCTTAAGCCTCTGGAAGCCCTGGTTTAGTTTTTTTTTGTTATTACATGAGATCCCACATTTATGCTTGGAATATGGCACGAGGGTGATTGGCTGAAAGAGAGATTTGGTTCAGCCCAATCTATGGCCGGGTGATACGTGGAAGTCCCTGACTTGGTTGGATTTGCATATGTTAATATAATCTCCTTTTCCTTTGGTATATCATGAGTAAATGTGCTTTTCATTATGTGGATTTAGTGGTTGTTTCATCATTGATATATCTCTTGTTATTTACTGGTTATAAGCATGTTTTATGATCAACTTGATGTATGGCTCTCATCATCTTTTGGTTAGTAGATGAAATATTAATGAATGAATAGCCTAATAGATAAAAATGCAGCTATTGGGAGGAGACACCAATCCTCTTTGATGATTCCCAGATAAGTATGAGACCCCTATGCTCAAAATTGTTGTTATGACATGTAGATTTCATGTTTATGATATGTTTGACGAAATGCATGTCATAGCTAGTAGGGGTTAGGTCAAGTCCTTATTCAATTTTTTGCATTAGTAGACTTGTTTCAATGTTATTTATTAATTTTGCAAGTTTCATGAACTTATGGGTAGAGGCCTAAGTCCTAGCCCTGAAAAAGTGGCTCAGAATTCAGGGTCACTAGCACAAAACTGCCTAAAAGATGCCACGGTCGCATGGATGCCTTGCTTTGGGATCGAATGGAGGGTCTCAGTCTCATGGAAGGCTTGTCATGGGAATGACTAGGGGTCTAGCTCAACAAAACATCAAGTTGTCTCAAGGGTTGGGCACCTGGAAGGGTTGGTTGTCTCCTGAAGGTTTTGTAGCTTCTGAGTAAGGTTAGATTAGCCTTGTCTTGTCGGTTCCACTTCCTTAATTGTACATGGGGAGTTGAATCATATCATAGTAACTCTTTGTCACATATATACCCTCGTCGGACGATTAGCTTCAGTAAATGTGGGAGGAGGGTGTTACAGGACATATAATTGATGGTTTTGTAATATAGAAAAGAGTGTTCCCTTAACAATAATATATAGATTGAATCCTTGAGGGCTAGCTTGAGCAGTCATGAGCCTCTCTCACATATAGTCAAGGAGGTCACAAGTTTGACTCTCTTGATCCCCTTGAGGTTAGATTCTTAAATGAAGGCAAATGATTTACCCCTTTCACCGTGTTTGGATCATGGGGAAGTACATAGAGGGTTTTCCATAAGATTTTTTCCTTGGAAAATTAGAACATATAGGTTGAAAAGGAATTAATTGTTGGAAAATGAATAATTTAAATATTTGAAAAACGTTGGGGGTTGGTGGGGGGACAAATGTTGCGGGTTGGTGGGGGGACAAGGGGGCTTCACCTGTTGACCAATATCTTACCATTTTCATTCATAAAAGGGGTTTTTTTAATTGTGAAAAATAAAGTTAATAACCGTTAGGGGGGATATGGGGTTGAGGGTGATTAAAGGAACTGAGGGGTATTAAAAGAGGTATTCGGTAAAAAAAGGGGATATCTATTAAAAATATGGGGTTATTTGTATTAAAAATATTTATTGGAGGGGGTTCAACAAAAGGATTTTGGGAGGTTTTTATCAATATATAGTGAGATTAGGGGTATTCTTTAATATCCCAGGAAAGTAGGTGTTATGACTAAGTGGAAACCTTGTTTGGGGGGAGGGATGGCGAAGGGGGGACTTGGTTAAAGAACTAAAATAATATTATTATTTCTAGGAAAGGGGGGCTAATTTAATAAAGTAAATAAGAGGAAGATAATCAATTATTATTCACCAAGAGGGACGTGACAATTGATTAGGATAAAACATAAAGAATAGCTTAGATGGAAGGTAAAGAAATAAATTACTAAGAATCAATAATATTGGAAGAATTATACAATCTAAGGATCAATAATTAAATACGTTAATGATCAAAATAGAGGCAAAAGAGCCTAATATATGTTATAGAAGCAAAGAACAATTTAGAGCAAACAACCAAATTATAGGTTGAATAAGGAAAAGTTATCTAATAAAGAGTTCAGATTAACACTTAAAAAATAAAAATGTTTAAAGATAACATTGAGGGTTAGCTCGAGCAGCCATCAATCAAATATAAGATCTATCCCACAAAATTAGGGAGATCACATGTTCAACTCTCTTAATCCCCTCAAGGTTAGCCTTCATAATCAAGGCTAGTGATTTGCTCTATTTACCATTCATGGATCATGTGAAAGTACTTGGTTGTCTATGAGGTGTTTCCTTGGAAAAAATTATTTAAATCTAAAACAATAAACTAAATTCTCTACGAAAAGGGCATCATGTAAAAAAATGTAAGCAACTATCTATAAAATGAAATAAAATAAAAAAGAAATGAAATAGAGGATAAATGACTAAGAGAATATTTGAAAGAGATTGATTAAAAAGGGTGAGCAAATTATATTTACCAAATGAACTGAGGAAGAAAATGGGGTACATTAAGGGTTAGAAAACCTTAATAAAAAGAGAATGAAAAAGGATAAAATGAGAGGCTAGGAGGAGCAAGGAATTAGGTTTGATGACAAAGATGGTGGATGACGGGCTATTGAGAAAGAATGGAGGATGATGGGTTTCCAAACTCTTTCTCTTCCCAACACTTACTTTTACTCCTCACATTCTCTTATCTTGAGGTTTCTAGCCATTATATACACCTTTTATTCTCCCATAATTCCCTTAATAAGTATGATTGTTTGACCCTCTTCAAATCAATAATTTTTTTACGCTCTTATTTATTTTTGACCCTCTTATTTATTTATATATATATTTCTTTTGACTTGTGTATATATTTGTTTTATTTTATTTATTTCTCCATTAATTATTTTCAATTTAGTTTATTTTATTTCCATTAATTATTTTATTTATCAAATGATCTTGTCTCGATTAGGGTCTTGACTCATTTTTATAATTTTGACTTCCCTCCTTCAGAGTTTGACTTTGATTTTATTTTTTAATTTCTTTTTTAGCAAATTAATTTAAATATTATTTTCAAAAGTAGCTTATTTAATATAGTGTTTACTTATTAATATTTGTTTTCAATAAAATTAATAAACTAATATCATAATTTAAATATTATTTTTCAAAAACTAGCCGTTTAATATAGCCGTTATTATTTATATTTTAATAAATTAAATATCATTATTTAAATATTATTTTTCAAAAACTAGTCGTTTAATAGAGCTATTGCCTATTAATTTTTTTAATAAATTAATAAACTAATATCATTATTTAAATATTATTTTTCAAAAACTAGTTGTTTAATATAGTTGTTACTTAAGAATATTTGTTTTTAATATATTAGTAAATTAATATCATAATTTAAATATTATTGTTCAAATATAGTCGTTTCTTGAAATTATGTCTCTACATTGCTCTCTATTTAAGCCTTTGCCATGGTCTGCCTCTTCATCTGGTCCCGATGATGCACCACACTTGTTGGTTCGAAACATGTCTCCCAAAAATTTCTTTTATGTGATTTCTATCGAAAGACTTTGCTTAAATAATATTATTATTTTAATTCTTTCTCGAAGTCCCCTCCTTTTTTGAATATTTTTATTATTAATTTCCTAATAGTTAAGTCTTTTGCATCTTATATATCCTATTCAACAACTCACTATTTTTTATCTTATAGAAGCTTCAATTGAATCCCTTGATGATGGATGGGGTGTCTACTTGAACTTTTAGGGCATTTCAAAACTCAAACAAAATTCAATTGTAGAAAATTTAACTATTATTATGGCTAATTGTAGAAACCTTCATACTCAAAACATTTTACTACTTGGAGATTGTAATTCTACGACCATGAATAAGTAAGATATAATTATTCACAACACAGCTAACTCTAAGCCACCATTATACAAAGAAGATCTTGATTTGATGAGCATCTACAAAATAATATATGAAGATGTAGGTGAAAGCATGTTTGGTATAGAATGTATAGAATTGTACACTTGTCATGACCTAAAATTGCAATGGTTTAAGACAATGACCAAATTCCAATTGAATGACTGGTAACCATGGTTTGGGTAATAATCTAGTTGATTATGTTTTTTCTTGAGGAAACTTTGAAACAATGCCCTACATTTGGCATATTTATCCTAGTGTAAAGAATATGGCATTAATTATGTCACTTTATTTTATAGGGACATCAAGTGAGGCAACAATTGTCAAGGTAGCCAACCTAGGGGATTGACCCTGTAACTTCATTTATGAATTTTAAAGCACTCAATTACTCCAGCCAGCCCAAAAGGATCATAGTTGATTAAATTATATCTAATATCCCTTAGTCTCTAAAATTGATCAAATCTACATTTTAGAAGATTGTGTGCTTGACTCTAATTGCATACCATTAATTTTAACTCTAAAAATGACTTGCAAAAAAATCCCCATGAAGATTCTATTACTAGTAAAAAACACCTAATATTTGATAAAAGAAAAATTAATTCTTCTCTAGAAGACTTAATAATAATAATAACCTCTATAAGGAAAATCTCTCAAACCATTTCAAAGTCTAAGCCACTTTTTTTTTTTTGAGACACATCTTAACTAGGAAATCTAAAGAAAATGGTAAGATTGTTAGGAAAGATTTGAATTTACCCCTTAAATTGCTCAATAAATCCCATAATGCTTCAATTAACAATTAAACACTTGTTACTAAAAAATATGTTTTTATTCAAAATGGTTGTTATTGATGTTAAAGGTTGTCCAAATGAAAGAGGAAATTAGATAGTCAAATAGCATATTCCAAGACTTTTCCAACATTATATGGCACTCCCTTTAATTCCATAACAATGAGGAGATATGAATATTTTGTCAAGATGACCCAACCAAAGTACAAGCAATCCCCATTTGGATACCCTATATTTGAAGGCATTTTTACTACAATTACCTAGCTCAAATGGGAGCATAGGATATATGGTTGGAAAACTTATTTTGATGCCTTTCCAATGGTATATAGCACACATTCTAACTCTCCATGATTGAGGATAAATGATTTTTTTAATATTCACTATACATTCTACCAGTTGCATTAACCGGCCTAGCCAATGGACAAGTCAGCCCTAACCCAACATTCAAACACACTATAAATAGGCATGAGAAGGAGAATTTCTAACCAATTGACTCAAGTATTTAGTTTTGTGTTTAGGAGAGCAAAGGAGTAGGTATGAAGTTTATACCTCATGAACTAAGAAGAAGTGAAGTGAAGTCGAGTTGAAGCAACTTTTTGTGGAAGGGTTTTGGAACACTTTTTGAAGGGTTTTTGAAAATGTTCTTAGGAAGGGTTTCTAGCTTGTTTTTGGTTTTTTTGAGGGTCAAACATTTTTATTTTAAGGTTGACTTTCAAGGGATGATTTTTTTTTTGAAGGCCAAGTTTTAGGGTTGAGTCCTACTATTTAAAGATCTAGTTTGGGCCTGGTTTGAAGGTAGAGTCGTGGTGTCTTGAAGGCCAAGTTTAGCGCCAATTTGAAGTCCAAGTTCTAGTGTATTAAATGCTAAGTTTAGTTTGAAGCTTGTAATTACTGCAAGTTGGTGCTTATGGAGAATTAGTCTCCTCGTCCTCTTAATAGGTTAGAGCTTGAAATTTTTGTAAGTTGGTGCTTACAGAGGATTGGTGTCCTCACAAGAGATTGTAATAAATCAAAGATTTTTTTCAAGAATTTAATTTTCAAATTTTGATTTGAACTTTAATCTCATTGTTCATACATTGTGGATGATTGATTATGTGATGTGAATTCAATTTCAAGATTAATTAAGTGAAAATTTGTCAAAAGTAACAACATACTAATTCACTCCCCTTCTCAGTATTTCCAACAATTGGTATCATATATAGCAGGTTTCTTCAAGAATAGTCTAACAGCTGGAAGAATATCTTACAAGGGGCCATGGTTAGTTGAGAAGCATAAATCAAAATTCCTTTCTTTTATGGAACAAATTTTGTCTTTTACAAGATAAAAATGAGAACACACTTGATGTCTCTTGGTGCTGAAGTTGCAGTCTATTAGAAATGGATATAAGGTCCCATCCTCTCCTCCAGCTAATCAAGATGGGAGAAAGGCTTATGTCTCCAATTGAAAAGCTATGAAATCCTTGTTAAATGGCTTGTTAGATTCAAAATTTGTTAAAGTTATGCAGTGTGAATTAGCTAAAGAAATGTGGGACAAGCTTGTAAGCAACTATGAAGGAGATGGAAAAGTAAAGAAGGCAAAGCTTCAAACTTTCTAATGACAATTTCAATGCCTAAAAATGAATGAAGAAGATGTTGCTACTTATTTTATTCATGTTGATGAAGTGGTTAATTCTCTCAAAGGATTTGGGGAATAAGTTAAAGAAACAATAGTTAATCAAAAAAAATTGAGGTCTCTTCCTCTGTGTTTTATTCCCAAGGTCCTTGCCATAGAAGAATTTATAGATTTGGAGAATCTGAAAATGGAATAGCCTATGGAATTCTCAACACATATGAAATGATAACAATAAACTCATCACATAAGAAAGCAACATTTAAAGCATCTAAGTCAAGAAAATGCAAGTCTCATGACTATTATAGTGATGAATCTAATACAAAAATGGCTCAACTAGTCAGAAAACTAAAGATAAAATACAAATTCAAAGGTAAGTTACCGCTCATCTACTTTAATTGTGGTAAGATAGGACATTTTCTTGCTAAGTTTCCTTATAGGGAAGACACTGATGGTGAAGAAGAACCTAGGAAAAGGGTCTTCAATGGAAAAAATTTGAAAAAGAAAAATCTCTATTCCAAAGAGGATAATGATTTTTTGAAGAAGAAGAATATGGTTTCGATGTTGATAGAAGAGAGGTCCTATTTTTAGCCACAAATGATGAATCCAACATTAATAAATTAGAGGAAAAAAAAAAGCAGAAGGAGAAAGTGGTGAAGGCATAGTGGATCTTGAAGCAGAACTTATTATTGCATTAGAAGAAATTAATAAAATTAGGAAGAAGAATAAGAGACTATCCAAGGAAATCATCTTCATCAAGATTGAAAGAGAGGAAGCAAAATGAGTGGAAGAAGTGTTGAAAAATCAACTAAAAGAAAAGGAATAAATTTGTGAAAAGCTTGAAGTAAAAATTGTCTCATTGAGGAAAGAGCTAGATAAGCTCAAGAAAAACATGAAAATATCTGAAACATTGGATGTTATTCTCAACAATCAAACATCACCATATCAAAAGAGTGGTCTTGGTTATATGGGTGAGAACTCATACAAATATTATGCAAACACCAAGTCATCAGGTAAGGAAGTTGAAGAAAAACTTGAAAGCTTCAATCTTAGAAGGAGCAAGGATAGGAGATGGGAGGACTCTGGAAACACTCCTACACCAAAACGCTATGTTGATGCTCTCAAGGGGTCCATTCACAATGCAAGAAGCAATATGATAAGGTACGTGGCCCATCAAAGATTTGGATCATGTCCAAAGCAGATCAAATTCAAAATAACTATTCCATCAAGGCAACCATACTCAGGCATGTATCAAACTATTTTTCTTGGTCATTGTTTTTCATTAATGCAAAAAATTTGTCATCAAGCAAGAGATTGTAAATCTTTTGTGAAAATTTATTATGAATGGGGTTCTCATGAAACCTCTAAAAATAAGCTCATAGACATCAAAATCAGAGATATTGATGATAATAAAAATCATAATCCATTTGCACCATTATCCAAGTATAGTATAGAGTGTTATCGATGCAACAATCTTGGACATGTGTCATGAGACTATCCTACAAGAGCAAGAGAAGGGTTTTGGAAGAGAAAACAAGAAGAACCATCAACAGAAAAATGAAAACTAGTTATGTATGCTCAAAACAATCAAAGTCAATGGTTTGTTGATAGTGGATGCTCTAGACACATGACTGGAGATCAAAGGAAATTTATTACTCAAAAAGAAGAAAAAGCGGGAAATTTGTCTTTTGGAGACAATGGATCTTCAAGAATCACTAGAAGAGGTACCATAAGCCTTTAAAATGGTAGGGATAAAGCACAAATTGCTTTGTATGTTGAAGGACTCAAACATAATCTTTTAAGTGTCAGTTAGACGTGCGATCAAGATTATGCTCTCACTTTTCTTGCTAAAGATTGTGAAATAAGGAATACTAATTCAGGAAGATTAATGGGAAGATAAATAAGGACTCTAGACAATGTATATATTCTTGATGAAATTAAAGGAGAAAAATGCTACATTAATCAGACAAATGCTGGTTGTTTATGGCATAAAAGGCCAAGACACTTAAGCTTTGGCAATTTGGTAAAAATCAACAGAACACAAGCAGTGAGAGATGTGCCCAAAATATTGAAACCAACAAGTGCCATCTGCGAATCTTTCCAACACAGGAAATGAAAAATAGTGAGCTTCAAGTTGAAGGAGTGCTAGATATTAATGCCATTAGAGCTTGTTCACATAGATCTATGTAGACCAACAAGAACATTAACCCTGCAAGGTGAAAGGTACTTTATGTGGTTTATTGATGATTTTAATATAATGGTTCAGGTTTCATTTATTAAAACAAAATCATAAGCGCTAGATACTTTCAAATCATTCAAAGCATTAATTGAAATTGAAGTGATCTAAGAATCAAATGCCTACAATCAGATAGAGGAGGTAATTTGATAGAGGAGGTGAAATTACCTCAAGTATATTTATTTATTTTTTTATTTATAGTATGGAATCAAGAGACAAATTTCAGTTGCAAGAACTCCACAACAAAATGGATTCGTAGAGAGAAAGAATAGATCAATACAAGAAACATCGAGAACAATGTTGCTAGAAGCGAAATTACCCGACAAGTTTTGGAAAGAAGCAGTTTTTGCACCAGTTTACATCACGAATAGAACACAACTTCGAATTAACTATAGGAAGACACCATATGAGCTATGGAAAGTCAAGCCAACTTTAGTTAAGCATTTCAGAACTTTTAAAAGCAAATGTTATGTGAAGATAACTGATGATAAATTGGGTAAATTTGATTCTAGAGTAGACAAGGGAATCTTCCTTAGATACTCAACAAGAAGCAAAGCTTATAAATGCTACAATAAATCACTACACAAAGTTGTGGAATGTATTGATGTAAGAATAGACGAAGCTTGGGTAGAGAAATAAGTAGAACAAACAGTTGAGAAATTAGAAGATACCATCTACGCAGACTAAGAATAGATTCCTACAAAGGAAGAACAATCTTCATCCAATACAACTTTTAAAATTGTGCAAAAAAATTACCCAAAGAACCAAACTATTGGAGATGTTAATGTAGGCATACAAACCCAAAGAAGAATGACAATTAACCAGGAAAAGATAATATTGCTTTGAAAATAGAGCCAAAGGACTTTGCGCAAGCTAGTAAGGACTAGCATTGGGTAAATTCTATGGAAGGAGAATTGGATCAAATTGAGAAAAATGAAACCTGGGAACTTATGCCACGACTAGAAGATAAAACATAATTGCAATTAAGTGGGTATTCAAAAACAAGATGAATGAAGAGGGACAATTTATCATAAATAAGGCAAGACTTGTTTGTAAGGGCTATGCACAAATTGAAGTAATGACTTCAAAGAAACTTTTGCTCCAATTGCAAAATTAGAAGCAATAAGAATGATCTTGGCATTTGCATATTTGAAAGGCTTCAAGGAAATTGATGTTAAATCAACCTTTCTAAATGGATACTTAAAGGAGGAAGTATACATCGAAAACCAAAAGGTTTTGACTTGTCCGAAAATAAAGACCATGTGTGTGAATTGAAGAAAGCTCTTTATGGGTTAAAGAAAGCTCCAAGAGCTTGGTATTCTAGGCTAGACCACTATCTTCAACAATAAGGTTTTAAAAGAGGGGTTGTTGACAATAATATATACATCAAGATGGTAAAGATAACCACACTTGTATATGTGGATGATCTCATATTTGAAGCAATAACAATGACATGAGTGATAAATTTACCTAGGAAATGTCAATTATTGGAGAATTATCCTACTTCCTTGGACTACAAGTTTCTCAAACCGACTAAGGAATATTAATTTCCCAAACCAAATACCTCACGAAGATGCTCAAGAATTTTGGAATGGAAGAATATGTACCAGTTAGTACCCCTGTGATTACTAGATGCAAGTTAATCAAGGATGATGAATCTCTTGAATTCAATTCAACACTTTACAAATCTATGATTGGGAGTCTATTGTACTTGACATATTTGAGACCAAAAATTATGCAAGTAGTCGGAATGGTTATGAGATTTCAATCGACACCAAAGGAATCACAAATGCAAGAGATAAAAATGATATTTTGATACTTAAAGGGTGCACTCGATTTTGGGCTTTGGTATCCCACGAGTATAGATTTCACATTAACATCATACACAAATGATGATTAGGAAGGTAGAATTGATAACAGAAAAAGCACTACTGGGAGTGCAATTTTCTTGGGATATTTCCTTGTATCTTGTCGAGCAGAAATCAATCACCAATTTATCTTTCTACAGCTGAATCCAAATACATAGCAGTAACAAACTATTGTACCTAAGTTCTCTAGATGAAATAAACTTTACAAGACATCAAACTGTAATATGATTAGCCCATTTTTATTTTCTGTGACAACACTAGTGTATTCAATATGATCTGAATGGGAAAGTTAGTGTTTGTTGTGCTAAATTCCAATTCAGAATAAGTTAACAATGCTTGAGGATTAATAGGTAAATTGTAAGTTTTAACCATGAGTTTTTATGCCTTTATATATAATTCATGAGCTTAAACCCTGAAATTAAAAAAAAAAAAGACTAAACAACATCATAACAATAATACACTCAATAATTGATAAAGGAATTCACCCCTCCTGGGCTACGTCTCCTTGCTCTAGCTTCCAATGGCTTGACCTAATCTCATTATGCTCAAAATACTTCAGTGATAAAGAGTACATAAAGTGTGTTGACCAAAAGAGTGGCTAGTTTCCCCTTCAAGGAAACATTCTCCTGCAAAGAACTCTCACTCTAAAGACATGACACCCTACAAATAGTCATGAAACAATCAGCAAGAAAAGGGTTCTCAAATCAAGACCCCATACCCCATCTCACAATGAGCATAACAAATACAACAATTTACTTGAAGTACTAAAAGACATCTTTCCTCAAAGACATAATGAGAAAAGAGAAACATGATATACACCATAGATGTCTCAGCTACTGCAAAAAACATATGAAGGCCAGAAAACCCCTACAAGGTCCTCTCCATTCTCAAAAGCCTTCAAAAACTGATTCAACCCGCTGGTTGATCCTAGCACCCATAGACTTAAACCTTCAAAAATTCTCTTCAAAAGTTCTCCAATGGCTCTGAAACTTGTTCCATTGGCTTCAAAAGACCTAAAAATGTTTGTCTAGTCTCTTCCTTCTCCTTAAAAGACCAAAAACAGAAGAAGATATGAGCTTCCCTAGCTCTTGCACTATTCGCTCTACAAATTCCTCCAAATCCGGCATCGATCGTATAATGTTGCCCCAATTTCCGCTAATTGAGCGCCAAATTGCTCAATATATGGGTGGATTTGTCAGGGCGCTTAAAATCCCTCTAAGGCCTTATTTCCGAAATCCAAGCCACATGGCCGCCACACGTCCTAGGGATGGCCCCCGTGGCTCGCCCCTTAACTCTTTTCCACTCAGTGGTTTATGTTCGGTGGTCAAGGCTCCTGCTCACATGGTGGCGGTTAGGTCTCAATGGTTTTTGGAGGCAGGCGGCTTGCTAACCAGCGGTTGGAGCATTCATATGGGTAGCGGTTTGTTAACGCCTGGCGGTTAAGGCTTGGGTTGCGGAACCATTTGCGGTAGCCTCGGTGGTAAACACATGCAGCGGTTTCGTTTAATGGTTATGGGTACCGCTAAGGGGGGGGGGCTAGGACCTAGCCCCCACCCCCCTGCCTGTAGTCTCATGGTGTGGGGATTGTTAGGGGCTAGGCCTTAGCCCAACACCAACACCACCCTTCCCCTGCCCCCCCCCCGCCACAACACTATGTGCACCATATATATCAAATACCATATCTCCGTGAACTATAAAAGTGCAATACACATGGTCTATTGGTAATGCATGTGGCTTGTATGGTGGAGGTTGTAGGTTCAACTCCTGTGGAGTTAATTTGAAATCTTAACAAATTTTTGGCAGCCCTCTGGCTAGGCCATGTAGCAGCCTATGGTTGGCCACCAACTGCCAACCATATCACGCCATGTTAGCGCCATTGAAATCCTGCCACTTGGCACCATCTAATTCGTCAGAGGAAAACAGTCAATGCACAATCACCCTGCCACGTAGGCATGCTCGGTCAATGCCATGTCAGTAGTACGGACAACTAACTCGACTGTTATTTCCTTTGTTGCAAAAATTCGCTTATTTTGAAAAATGAACAGAAATTGTTTCTAGGAGCATACTGTGTTCGTTTCGTGAGAAACATGTTGCACCGAATTTAGGACGATGAGCACTACGTAGATGTTCAAGTTCCACACCGATTCGACAACTTTGAAATTTGAGCAAATTTTTGAGCTCCGGATCACTCCTCCCCATTGGGAGATTTTGGACCCCAAAAGATCACTTTCAATTTTTCAACAGATGAGGGTATAGTTCCCTCACCTTTCCAATCTCGATCCATTTGACCTTGCTCGAGTTGGTTTCTTTGAGCCCCAAACGAAGGTAGTCCACACTCCCTCGTTTTGAAGTCCTTGTTCCACTGTCAAGAATGGTATCTTGTTGCAATTCTTCAAGGTACTCAGGAGAGAAATCCTCAATGGAATTCTTGGATTTGTCTATGTTGCTATGGCCATCAATAGCAACATCCTTCCCAAGAATGAAATTTAATGGCTATTTTCTGCAAAATCTTTACCAAGGGTAAAATGCAAAAATACTTTGGCAAATAACCCAAACAAGCTTCACATGGAAATACTTGTATAAATGAGTGCTTGACACATTTGTAACATAGTGAATGTGTTGCAATTACTCATCCCAAAGTTTAGGATGCTTACTAAAATGTCCACAAATAGAAATGCATCTTACAATATGGAATAAATTTGACTCCCAAATTCCTATACAAATTGACTCATCATCAAGCCAAAATAAAATAACAATGTCAAAGAAATTACTGTTGTTTATGTGTGATTTATTCACAAACATCACTTTTCCAAAATGCCCAACTATGGGGACATGCAACAAGTGAAATACAAAATAAATGTAGTCTTTAATTAAACAAATAGTCAAACCATTTCTTCACAACCATGCTAGGGAATTTTCTTTTTGCACTTCACTTCCTTCTGGAACTGCTTTTGGAATGGTTATGGTGTGCCTTGCACATTCCTCTACCTTATCCTTCTCAGGTGATTCCATTACCTCTTTGTCCTTCTTTGGATGAATATGTGGATGCAACTTCCAACACTTTTCAATCCAATGCCCACTTATGTTGCAATGAGTGCAAACGTTTTTGTGAGATTTTCTTGGCACAAATTTCTTTAAACTTGGATGAAAATTTCCCTTCTTTGTTTCAATTCCAATTGACATATTCATCTTCTTGACTAATGCTTTATGGCACTTAGCTACACAATGGTTAGGTGCATGACAAAAAGTGCAAGGAAAAACATTCTACAACATGTTATTCAAATCATCATGTTGTTTGTAATCATCAAAAGCCTTTGAATAATCAGGATGCTTTACCTCTTATGGTTGTCCTTTGGCTTATGAGCCTGGCGAGGAGAACTTGAATCACGATAAGAACTTGTCTTAGTCTCTTCTTTAACTTGCTCATCCCTCTTTGGAGAAGTCTTACATTTCATGTCCTCCTTTTGCTTTAGAAACCAAGCTCGTACCAATTCCGAATGAAATTCCCAACAATTTGCCTCCTCATGTCCTCTCTTACGACAAAAAGAACGAGATACCCAAGAGCTATCATTGGAAGACCATTCTTCCTTTTCAACATAGCCCAAACCTTCATATTGAGGTCTCTCCTTTGCATCAATTAGATGGATAATGCCCTAATTGTTCACTCTAAGGCCTCCTCCCTTGTAACCCATCTTGGACAAAAGCGTTGTTCCTATGCCTTTGCTATGATTCTCAAAGGCTACTGTTGGAGAGGTAAATCCCCTCTACGGATAGAGGCGATCCCTACTAACCCATAACGGGTCTAGCAACAATCAAACAATGCTATCGCGCAAGTTCCTAATTGCAAATAAAAGGTAGGTGATGAAGACCTACTTGAGTTCCAACGCTTT
>APFE031186411.1:0-54766 GCA_000404065.3 Pinus taeda
TCCATTCCACGTTGTTTCAAACTAAATTTCTAGGCTTTCCGCCTATCTTGCCTCACGAAGTAATCAGTGCCTTTGTATTAAGTTCTCTATTCATTAAGGTCCATTGGTCTCATATCGTCCCAGAAACACAGTCATTCATAAAAATCATTTCTTGTATCCGTATTCACTTACTCACCTAAGATAAATAGTTCACTGTAAGTCATCTCAGGCCATCTCATTTATCTATTCACTCAGCATGACTCGGAAAGAGCCCTCTCCCGTTCTGGTAGGGCTAGCTACCAGACTGAGTGTGGTTTGTGGTTACCCTGAATTTTTCCTTATTTTAGCCTAAGGCAGATTTAGGTGCTAACACCATGAATCTAGTAGAGAACACAACAAACTAATGCAATTTTCTTCATCCGAAATTTTGATATTAACAGATGTTAACTGACTTACCACAATATTAAACGCATTCAGATGCTCTATCGCCGAGTCTCCATATTTCATCCTTAGGTTGTATAGCTTTTTCTACAAGAGAAATTTATTCACCAGAGAGTTAGATTGGTACAAAGTCCCTAACTTTTCCCACAAAGCCTTCATCGTAGCTTCCCCTAATACATTCAGCAATACTAAATCTGAGACACACAATCGTATTATGCTCTTTACCTTCTAATCAAACTTCTTACATTCTTCATCGGTCACTCTTGTTGGTTTAGTACCTAGAACTACCATGATCCATTGATCTTTATCGACCAACAGATCCTCCATCTCGAGTTTCCATAACTCAAAACTCTGACAATTAAATTTATCGATCTCTATCTTCCCACTCCTCACCATTTTCTTTCACCAACAGAATTGATCTCGCAGATCTCCCACTAAATAGGGTCTACCACAGGCCTGAGTGAAACCCCTCAACAACAAAGGCATCCCCTTGAAGCCAAAATAGCTCTGGTACTGAATGTAGGTTTTAACGCCATACAAAAATTACCTGCATACAAATTCTAAAACACATAAAATAAAACAATGTGAGAGCATAATACATAAAACACATATACACAGAGATTTTCCCCTGGATCGCAAAACTGGGACTACTAGCTTGATTTCTAATTATCTTCCTTTCAGTCTTAAGTACATATTTATACATGCTGAAGCATCCAATTCCATGGACAGAAAAACCATAGGTAGGTTCGCCCAACCTAATATAGGGTCCAAAACAAATTTTCCCGAGATGCTTCCCTGGACCCCATAGAGGGGGGTTACCCACCCCCTCAAACCTCGCAGATAGGGAGGTCTGCCATGCCCCCGGTGACCTCCCCACTGTGCAATCGATGGAATGAAAGAATGTAACACAACCCAACAATGTCATTGCTCAAGGAGTATGTTAAACATGTGGATAATTTGATTGAATTGTTTGTATTGCGAGTGGAACCAGAAGGACAATTCCAACCCGAACCTCAGTGTATTTTGTACATAAAGGTGTTGATGCTTCGGAACTGAGCAATAAAATAATTTGAAGTGTAATAGAATCACTTTACACTCGATGAAGCTACTTGGGAGATGGTCGATCATATGTCAGCTATGTATCCTTCTTGCTTTGCTGGCTGAGAGAATTTTTTCACGTATGCTTTGATGTGATGTTTTGGTATATGTATATATGTATATGGATGTAAATATTGCCATGAGTTGTGTTATATATCTCCAATAAGAAATATGGGTGTCTTGTCATTATGGTTGTCATTTTTTCTTGTTTCTCATGTTGGTTTACTTCTTAGTAGGATGATCAAAATACTGCAATGAGCTAAGTTATAAATATCCGTGGGTAGTATGTTTTTTTTACATCAATCTTGTTGGTTGTAGGTGTCACTAAACACTGAGGATGGTGTTCCCCAAGGGGTGGGGGTTCTATAACAAGCCTGGTAAAAAATCCATGTAATAAAGCTAATAAAAGCAAAATAATAACCAAGGTAATTGGATATGTATTCCAAGATAAATGTTGGGAAAAATCATAGTGATGGGGATCACTTGTGATTAATTAATGGCTATGGAAATTGGCAAAGGATTTGGAAAGGTGTGAGACATTTATTGGCATTTTATTTATGGAAATAATGAGAAATTGGAGAAAATGAAGGTGAATTGACATAGGTTTCATGTGAGGAGAAGAAAGAATGAAAATAATGAAAATTGACTAAAATAGAGGTTTTGTGAATAGAAAGGATTCCAATGATCATTTTGTAGCTTTTTGTCAAGTCATCTTTTCGTTAGTTCAAGTTTGGAGCTCTTGTTTTCTACTTTATCGCTCTCATAATCTAGGACACTTAGAGTTTTTTTGGATCACTCTTGAAGGAGTGTGGCATACTTGGGATTTGCATAAATATAGAAAAGGATGAGAACGAAAGAAAAACAGGAGATCAAGATTAGTAGGTAGAACGAGTTTTTCTTGCGGGTACCAAGTTTCATGTATGATTTCATTGCTAGTCTTAACATGCATGTCACATGCACCTGGTTTCTTGGTCATGATATGTCATCAACATCTAGGATTTACTTGATTGAAAATGGTTTTTCATAGTTTTTCCATTTACTAGATAGTCATGGTGTTATGGGTTTCTTTCCCCTTGTTTTCTGGTTGGTTGTCATGTTCCTCTGCATATGGGTTGAGTTACTAGTCCTACAAATCTTCATTGGAAAAACACAGCAAAGCCCTTACTAGTTTGATTTACCAATCCTGGAAGCCATGGTTAGAAAAACACTTTCTAGCATAGTAGGAGTTGTGAGTTGAGTTACTAGTACTCGAAGCCTTGGTTGGAACAAACATCCTAAAGCTATGGACAACTTGGGTATAGATTGATATGGTGATGACTAGTGATGTCCCACCCTGAGGTGGAATCACCGGTGGAGGGTTGAGGTGGTTTGGCCTTTGGAAGTCCTAATTTTCTTTTGTTTGATTTGTTTCATTAGATCCCACATTCATGCTTGGAATATGGTGCAGGGGTGATTGGCTGAAAGAGATATTTGGTTCAACCCAATCTATGGTTGGGTGGTATGTGGAAGTCCCTAACTTGGTTGGATTTTCATATGTTCATAAGAGCTTCTTTTCCTTGGTATTTTCATCTATTGATATTAGGTGGCTTTAGTGGTCGTTTCCTCATTAATATATCTCTGGTTATTTTTTGGTTATAAGTATGTCTTGTGACATTTATGATGTATGGATCCCATCATGTTTTGGTTAGTATATGAAATGTTAGTAAATGAATGACCTAATAGATAACAATGCAACTATTGTTGGGAGATACCAGTCCTTTTTTATGATTCTCAAATAGGTATGAGACACCTATGCTCAGATATGTTGTTGTGACTTGTAGATTACATGTTTGTGATATGTTTGACAAAATGCATTTCATGGCTAGTAGGGGTAAGATTGATTCATTTAGCAAGTGTTTTCATTATTAACCTTGTTTCTATGTTATTTATTATTTATGGAATTTTCGTGAAGTTATAGATAGTTCTACATGAGGTCATACAGTATGTTGAATATATTATGTCATCATGTAGAAGAGTTCCAAACATATTGTATTTATGGCTTTATGCATCATTGCTAAGGAATATTTCCTTCTTCTTGGGTCATGGTCATGAGATAGAGAATTCTAACTATTATATGTGCAATTTATAGGGACCCAATGTTCCCCTCTCTAGATTGATATTGTGCCATTTCCCTGAGAAATTTATAGTTCCTCCATTCGTAGCCATCACTTGACACTCCCTTGTTAGATATAGAATCAAATTAAATTACTTGGCTATCTTACAATCAATAAAATTATGGGTACTACCCGAATCGATCAACACTATTACCTTCTTTTCTTGACATATCGTTCTTTCCTGAGATTTTGAGTAGTAATTCCTCCCAATGTATTACAAGATATCAATGGATTCAGCTCTTCTCTATGGGGTTGGTTCTTCGTATAGATCCTCTTGTTTTGATGTTTCATGTTCCTTCCCTTTCTCTTCTTCATAATTTATGTAAAATAATTTCTTCTCAGCACACTTATGACCCTTAGTGTATTTTCTATCACAACTGTAACAGAGTCATTTTTCTCTTTTTTCCTTTAGTCGTTGTGGTGTCAACCTTGTCTGTTGTGGGAATCTTAGAGCAACAACACTTCCATCATTACAGTTGTCAGTGGTAGACTTCCTTGTTTCCATAATTTTTCTTTCAACTTTTCTAGCCACCTTGAATGCTTTCTCCATTAGATCAAGTTCCCAAAGGTAAACCTCATGTTAGATGTCATCCTTTAAGTCCCTATGAATACATAAATCCTATTCTCCTCTAGAATACCATTTACCTTGACATTAAATCTTTGGAAGTCTTCAATAGGCTCTGCCATTGAACCATTTTGTTATAGATTAATTAATTGGATAAAGAAGGTATTTCTCTTTGTATCCTCATAATGTGTTTCCAATTCTTCTGCAAAAGTTTTCCATGTCACAATTGACTTACTAGAACAAATCCATTAATACCACACAAACTAATTTTGTTCTAAATATAAAGATGCAATGTGTAACTTTTGTGTATGAAACACATAATGTAGATCAAATAATTTATCTATTTGTACTATCCATATTACCAGATCCTTGCCATAAAGCCTCTTCATGTCCCAAAATTGGAGTCTCTAACATCATAATTCATATTCCTTTTGTCCTCATAATTATTTTAATGGATTACCTTGTCACCACTAGGAAGAATTTCTTGTAAAAACCTTGTCAACCCTTCCAATTTTACATTCATCATGTCCATATCTACTTTAAAAAATCCCATATCTACTTTTAAAGTATCCATATTACCTTCTATTTCACTTTTGTTTACAATTTGCAAGAGAGAAATTTGTTGCACTTAGTCTCATTATTTTTATATATCATGTTGCATTTCTTCCTCTTTTTCACGTGTCATTCTAGAACTTTCAGGTTGCTTACTAGGTGTGTCCATTTTTTTTGTCTCGATGAATTTTGGAATTAAATAATGATATCTATGCTTCAATATTTCCTTTGGATCACTTAAAACTATTTTTTCGAACAAATATATGCAAAAAAATCTTCGTACTATGGTAGCCCTATGAGTCTTCTTTCCAATGTCATAAGTCCAAATGATATTTTATTATTCAAGAGAAATTTATGCCCAATATCCCACTTTGATTTAATTATAGACTGGTTCAATAGAGCTAACTTGTACAAAATACCACGTGTCATTATTTTTATCTTCGGCACTGAAAATGATACATGAAAAAACACATTCCGTGCAATTTCAGTAACCTTTTACAAAACTCAAATCCAATGGAGGTATATAAAATTATGATGATTTTCCCTAGATCCCATTTTGAGATTGAATTCTAGAGCCTGCAAAAACCCTAACATCTTGGAATCATATCTCAAAAAATATAGCAACCCAATATCTTAAATTTTTACACGAAGTTGGCCCAGATTTTGGCTCCACATGGTCAAAAGTTTAGCTTCTATATCCTCATAGAAAAATAATTTATAGCGAAAATTCCAAGATGACCTATTTGACATAGTGAAACCCTAGAATGCAAAGCTCTCATACCAAATGTGATACAACTAGATAAAAAAATAAAATAAAAGATACGTCAATGACATAAGAATTAGCCTCTTCAAGGGTGAATCCTAATTTCAATAACATAAATTAATAATTCTTTGATGATACAAATGAATTGACCTCCTTTCTATATACAGGAGTCTAAGGGGTCACAATATAATCAGAGCCTTGTTATAGACATATTTGGGCACTGCAACCACAATATTATATGTCCATAAACCAAGAGCTTCTAAGTCCCTAAAAGTGTTGTTTCATACGCTAAAGGAACAAGGTCAGCTGATTACATCATCTCCCAGAAGTCCTCCATGAAAAACTGCTCAGAACTAGTCAAAGCTGGACCATCTCACCTGCTCTATGCTCAAAGTGTAATGCATCCCACCTAATGCACACAGGGGGTTGCGATGCATACTAAAAATCCCTTATATGGGGTGCGATGGGTGAGAGTAGACAAATGGTAGGCACAGTTTGCAAGGTGGATGATCATGGAATCTTCTAGAAACTTCTCCTATGACACTTGCCTCTCTGAATTCACCTAGGGATGAGTAAGAGATCATGAAATCTCCAAGCGGAACTGAGAGCTATCAGAGAAATGACACTAATCAAAAATCCAAAAGCTGACTCACCCACCTGGAAACATCTATATATGGTTCCCTCATCCTAGAGATCCAGAGGCTGGAATTTTGCATCTTGTAAGGAAATGTTGTTGGTTTCTTTGTGGAACATCATAGTGTTGGGTGATCTAGCTTTTCATGAGGTGAATAAGGGCTTTCATGCTAGGAGGATGGTGCTGGGTCAAATCAATGGGTTGTAATCCTCTCTTCTACTACTTCTATCAATAAATATATTTGATTTTTCCTCGATATACTTGTATGTCTTTGAATATTGAATTGATATATGCATTTGTATGGTCAAGATATATCTAATCCTATATTGTTTATGATTATAGATCTCTATGCTTTGATGGTATTATGTTAATTTGACTCTGTAGGTGCTCTTTGAAGCAGGACAAGCAAGGAAGGAGCAACAAAGATCTGTCAAAGGTGAGAGGAAGCAAGCAAGGAGCCAAGTGGAAGACTGAGTTTGGTACTCTCTGCTTCTCTCTCATCTATTTCTCATAAAGGAAAACATAGGTAACTTTAGTTTGTTTGTTTCTAAGATAGCTACCCATCTTAGTGGGACTAGCAGCTCTGAATGGACACTAGTTTTCCCAATATCAAAATGGCAACTCTGCTGGGGAGCGAATAGTTTGTTTTCTTGTTTCTAGTTTTTTTATTTTATAAGCTACAGACGGAGCTTGAAGTTATGCCAGCTAGCCTTTCAACTGCTTTTTCTATGCAACCGCAAAGTAGATAAATGTTGCTTCAGTCAATCTCTGGGTTAGTTTATGAATTAAACATCTGACTTGCAAACATCCTAAGTGCCCTGGTGGTGGCTTAAGTAACCTCATTAGATCAGCCCCTTATTTACTGACTATCGTTAGCTCGGCCTAAATCCTTGAACTAAGCTGCAAACTATGACAAAGAACCAAGCCTAGTCTCATCCCTGGACCATCAAACTATCTCCTTTTGAGAGTCTGGATGCATTGCACCTCCCGCATGCTATAGGTGAGATGCATCCCTATTTACCTATGTTACAGGTGCGATGATCAAATAAGACTATTTCTACCTATAGATTTTGGTTTTTCCTGATTCTCTTCATCCTTATTCAGGAGTTTTGTTGCTTGTGATCAGTATACCAATGTTGAAACTCCCTTCCTTTGCATTATTCAACCTCCATTGTACAAAGAATTGTTCGCCATTTATAGTTCTCCTTTACAAACAATAGCTTAATTGAACTATCGTCTTTTGATTTGAAAGTGTCGCAAGTGTGGTTTTTAGTCAAAGAAAGTAATCCTCCTCTTTTTGATAGTCGATTACACTATTACTCTTGTATTTGATTTGAGTTAATACTATTTCAAGTGTCAAAAGCAGTTTTCAGTTCAAAATCACAAAGTGTCATCCTAGTCTTCCTTTCGTCTTTTGAAAACAAAATTGTCAGTATTGTCGCTTTCAAAGAAAGATAGTTCAAATTTGAACTTAGCATTCTTTTTGTCATTCACACATTAAGAAAGTGTAAAACAAATACATGCATGTGCATTTGCATTTAGACTGACTGTGGAGATTGATTTAGGACAGTGCATTTTAGTGTGTGCTCTCTGCTCTATTTTGAAAGAATTTCACTTCTCTTCCCTTAGTAGCTAGAATTTTCATTGCAAAAAGAGAGATAAACCACTGTTTATCATCATAGATTGCATATTTAGGAGTTGTATATCTAAATCACGCAGTGAACCTTAAAGGTAAACTTCTTAGGAAAGATCAACTGTAAAATAAAATTCAATGAACATAAAAACGCTTTGGAACCTAACGCACAACATTTAGAAGTCTAGGCTAGAGACGTATTCTGGCATCGTAAAGCTTGGTAACTATCAATTTCATCATAAGTTGGGTGATTCCTCCTCTTTGAGATGACAAGTGCCAGTACAGACTTGTGCTCCCATGTACTGTCGAGTATATATTGGGAGACCACAATAGGCTATATCCTTTATCCTTAGGAAGGCGTGTCTTCCTCCCTATCAATCACAATGCACTGAACACAACATTCAGGAAGATTAACTGTCGTACTGTAAAAATTATTCTATAGTTTTGCGATTGATTTGGTAATCCCTCTGTCTAGATTTCCAGAGTAGTCACTTTCATTTCTTTCAGACTCCTTAAAATAAAAGGTCCATCTGAGCACTTGTCACTTTAGGCTCATTAAAAATCGAAGGAGACTAGAGTCATCTTTAGCTTTTTCTCGAATCTTAAAAATTGAAAAAGCAAGTTCTGTCAAAGCATCATAAAATTCATATAATTCTGAATGACATTTTCCCCTTTTTATTTTGAGTTGATCAAGTAGTCCGCAATCATGGAATAAAGTCAATCAAAACTCCATCATTCACAGAGACTAACGAGTCAACCATCTTGGACTCCAGAAACAAAACCATTTCGGGCCAAGCGAACTCGTTTAACTTGGTCAAAGTCTCTTGGTTTGTTTGAAACTTGTGTTTCAACATCCTCAAAGACTCTAGTTACTCCAACTATTTCTGGTATCCTTGCCTCTACAGAAGAAGTTCCGCAGTTACAAGAGGACATTAGAACTGATCCTAGTGTAATGGTAAACACTTCTATTCCTGAAGCAACTCCACCTGGGGTTGATTTGGAAGGTGTTACCCCTCCGGCATCTGTCGCTACAGAGTCTATACCTTCTTCGGTAGCAGATATATTTTATGGACTTGACGCTCTATAGCTTCTGCCTAGACAGATTGCTATAGAAGAAATTATGGAGGATCTTCCATGCAGTACTCCATTGCATTTTGGAACTGAGATCTACCTATATCCTTCTACTTTAGAAGTTAGTCTCCCTTCATTGCAAGTTCCTATAGAATCACCAGGAAATCTTTTGGACAGACTCGATATGTCTAAACAACCATTGACATCTAGGACTTTGTCGTCTGATACAGTAGCAACAGAACCTCCTGCCACCACTCCGACAATGTTCAGTGGTATACCATCCGTCCCAAATAGCTCCCAACCATTAGATGAAGTCCACCCAAGGACTGTTTCGACAGTATGGTCTGTTCCCATTTGTTCGTCCAGGATAATATTTGGAATTTCTTATGTTGAGTCTCACCAAATTGATCCTTTGCAATAGTATCAATTTGGGCAGTCCAGTATACAAAGGCCAATATTTCCTTTGAACACTGGATTGCTGTCATATGGGGGGCAGTATGCCCTTTCATTGTTCCCTCCAGGGGAACAACCATATGAGAGTTCACAACAGAATTCAGGTCAATTTGGAATTACATCCAATGGTTGGGTGCCAATACTGCCTCAACAACCAAGATTTGTATATTCAATGCAACCAAATTCACCTGTGTTGAATATCCCCACTACACCAGCTACTGTGACGATGTCGCAAGTATAAGCGTTGCCTGTTCTATGTCAACCTCAAGTCTCTCAGGCCATAATAAAATAGCCTATTGTCACCACGACACAACCACAATCGCCGATTAGTGGCTCCTTAACTAGAGCAACTCAGGCTCAAATGGGTATTATCACCCCATCTTGGTCCAACATCTAGTATTGGACAACAGAAAATGGCTTCACAACCATGGCTAGTGAAATATCAACAATCACAATTCTAGCAAGCTTACCGGGGACCTAAGCAACAAGGCTTTACAGGTAATGGGCAACCGTATATTCAAAATGGTCACTATCAATCATATCATAATGGTTGTGCCCATCAACCTTATCAAAGTTATCAACATCAAATACATTATGCTGGTATGCAAAGGCCCACTGCTCATGCGAACCCATCTTATCCTAGGTATGCTTCGCCAAACCTAAATCAACAGTTTCCTTCGTAGCAACTTTAGAATTACTAGATCTGAATCGGCTAACAAATGATCCAATTGCTTATGCCCCTTGGTGGCTAGCGATTCCTCATAAAATTCCATCATATATTAGTAAATTCAATGGAAATCCGGGTGAAGATCCATGGAATCATGTGTCGACCTTTCATCTGTGGTGTTTGTCCAAGACTCTCAAGGATGATTCAATTAGGATTCACCTTTTTCAGCGAACATTAACCGATTAGGCAACAAAATGGTACATCGAATTGCCTAGAGCTTCATTTTATAACTCCAGTGCCCTTGCCAGCACCCCTTTAACCCATTTTTAGTTACCAATAAGGTATGAAATAGGAACGAAGCTTCTTACCAAATTTGAAAATATGACAACCACTCACATATCTGATCATATTCATGAGTGGCGGCATTGTCATCGAATGGTGAAAACATATGTTCCTAATCAACTGCTAGCTAAATGGTTTATTAAGTCACTCTCACCTTCTATTATAGAAGATGTGGCTAAAGGGGGGGTTGTCACTAAAGAGCAATTCATCACTCATGTGTAATATCTAGACTTGATCTATACTCAGTCTGGCATGCTCTATGAAAAAATCCCTGATGCTCCTAGACCAGAGTTTTCTATTCCTCCTCCTCCTAAATGAAACAAAGACTCTCAGGCTAGCGATTACGTGATAGGTACAACAAGCACGAAAACCACAAAGGCTACATCTAAGAAAGCCCGCATGGTTTCCGGTCAAAATTCAAATGAAGAACTTCTTGCCTCAGAGGTTAATGCCATGATGGCTGACAAAGGAAAAAAACTGAAGCAACCAGGGGGCAAGAAGAAAGGGAAAAGCAAAAAGAAGAAACAAGATGATTCGTCTCCTAAAAAATCTTTTGCAAACCCTTCTGGACAAGGGAAACATGGTCATCCATGCTTTATATGCAATGAGGATCATTGGATGAGAGATTGTCCACATAAAGCTGAAGTTAAGAAATTCTTCAAGAACTCAAAAACCTCAGCGATATTGACTGATCCGTTTTCAAACCCATAAACCAATCCGGTTTCTAGCGATAATGCTTCCCCATCCCAAGTGCTTATTTTGTCCATTTCGAAATAGCAAAATGATGCTTTGATATCGACAATGAATAAAGATTATGGGAATCCACAGATGTCGAGCAACAAGGCTACTAATCAACCTAGTAGTCTGACAACAACTTCTGCCAAAGTTGTGCCACCCATCATTCCTAAGTTAATGATAAAGATGCCAAAGGGAGTAGTACACAAATCGACATTTAATAGTTGTGCCAGAGCAGAAAAAAATGATAATATAGTAGAGGACCTAGCCCAATCGTCGTCCGCTATGTCGACACTCGAAGTACTACAAAATTTCCCGTCCCAAAAGCAGGCTCTATTTTGTGAGAATAATTTCGGCAAAATCACATAAAAAATCATTTGTCGATGCGTTTCGAACCAACCAGTGTGGTTCATCGTCAGGACAAGTTGAAGACCCAATCTGAGCGATTAGTTAAATAGGGACAACAGGCCATTCCAACAGCTAAATTATTCAGAATAACCATTAAAGGACCCCTAACCGCTAGGTTTGACCAGACCCAAGGGGAGGGACCCAAATTTTACTAATTCTTTTATTTATCACTTTTATTATAATTATTATATACATATATAAATTAAATATAATTATATTTATATTTTATCATATTAATATTTTATACCAAATTAATATATTATATTAAACATAATAATATTATTAATATTATATATTATATTAATATAATATTAATAATATATTATATTAATATTTCCGAGCAGGCTCTATTATCAGCAATAGGTGGGATTAGCATAGCAGATTCCAATCTTGTGGCTTTTAATCATAAAGGATATGAACCTCAGTTATCCACTCAACTCGCTTTCCTCATTCAAGTGAAAGCCCTCAACAAAACTGTTCATCAAATAATTATTGATGAGGGGACATCTACATGTATTATGTCAATGAGTTGTTGGGAAACTTTAGGCTCACCACCGTTGTCGTGATTGTCAACGATGTTAAAAGCATTCGATGGATGGACATACATGTCGTACGGGATTTTAAGTAAGTTTCAAGTTGAACTGGGGGGAAAAATGGTAGAAATTTATGTTGAAGTTATCGATGGAAACCTCGATTACAACATCCTACTGGGAAGCACCTAGATTTATGCTATGGCCGCTTTTGTGTCGACATACTTCCGAAAGATTGCATTTCATTTTCAAGAAGGAAATATAATCGTCGACCAACAAACCTTCCTTCCCAACAGTTCACAAGTTACAGGAAGCATTCCGATGATCCACGAAAGCTCTCAATTGCTTCAAAATATCAGAGTAGGCCTGCTAAAAGATCCTACATTGATGGGTACTTTTTCCCTACTACCTCCAAACAATTTGGCAGAAGTGACCATGGTGGGAACCTGCAATATGGTATCTTCTATTTAGAGGATTTTTGAACATGATGTTAGCATGGATCATCACTAGGTATTGCCTCCAAGCCCCATAGAAATATTGTAGCAATCAATGTTCTTGGCCTGGGCAGCAAACCTAAAGCAACACTCATCGAGTGTTTGGGTAGATAGGTCTAAGGAATACGGTACCTCTTGAGATCCTTGGTCACATGTACATTCTACAGATGAAGGAATCATTCAGTCGATGATGATAGGAGAGGCACCAAAGAAAGATTACCACCATCATTCCCATCTTTCAGATTACAATGAAGATTCTTCCAGTGACCTTAATTATCCTTCAATTTTTTATGTCCTATCAAATACTATAAATACGGTGGATTCCGAGCAAAATCTTTCCAATATTGAAGAAATTATCGTCATAAATATCTTGATCAAACGAGATGTTGTAGAGAATATTCATGTTGCAAAATCTTGTTCTTCATCAGAACTGGAAGTATATTACACTCTCTTTCATGAGTTCAAAGATGTCTTTGCCTGGTCATATGAAGAAATACCAAGAATTAACTCGAGCATAGTTGAACATGAAATTAAGATGTATCTAGACGTCAAACCAGTATGACAACGACTTCGACAGGTGCACCGGAAGAAAGCCACTGTGATTAAGGAAGAAGTTGAGAAACTTTTACATGCTGGTTTCATTTAACTAGTTACTCTAACTGATTGGGTATTGAATATTCTTCCTGTGACGAAAAAACAAGGAACAATTAGAGTGTGTGTCGATAACAAGGATGTAAATCAAGCTTGTCCAAAGGATAACTACCCTACACCCTTCCTTGACTAGATAATTTATGAATGTGCCGAATGTGAAATATTTTGATTTATGGATTGATTTTCCAGGTATAATCAAATAATTATCCACCCACAGGACCAGTCAAAGACTGCATTTACTTGTATGTGGCGGAAATTCGCATACCATATGTTACCTTTCGATTTAAAGAGCGTAGAGGCAATGTTTCAGAGGGAAATGAATTATGCCTTCCATGACATCAAGAACATCATTCAACCATATCTCGACGATCTTTTGGCTCATTCGTGAAGGCAGACTGATCATCCGCAACATTTGAGAGCTATATTTCTACATTGCCGACACTACAAGATATGACTCAATCCACACAAGTGTGTGTTTTGTGTTAGTTCTGGTTGTTTACCTGGCTTTGTGGTTTCAAAGGATGGGATTCATCTTGACCCATGTAAGGTTCAAGCAATCATCGATATGCTTCCACCTTTAAATTTGCTTTAAATTCAGAAACTCCAAGGGAAAGAAAACTTTCTGAGGAGGTTCATTCCAAATTATGCTGAACTTGCTGAAAGTTATACGCGCCTTTTGAGAAAAGAAGTGTCATTCAACTGGGATCAGGTGGTGGAAGCTTCCTTTGATGCTCTAAAGGAATCCCTAATAAAAGAATCATTAATGTATGCTCCTGACTATCAAAAAGACTTTAACCTGTATCTAGCTGCAGCAGATACAACCACCGCAATGGTTTTAGTTCAAGAAGAGAATGGAATTGAACATCCAGTCTATTATTTAAGTCGAAAATTAAATGATACAGAAAGAACGTACGCCTATGTTGAAAAGCTGGCTCTTGTAGCTGCTCAAGCAGTACAAAAATTTCGACACTATATCCTCTATCACAAAACTACATTTTGTCAGATTGCAACCCAATGAATTACATTCTGTCACGTCAGTTGCTCGGGGGAAAATATTCAAAATGGATAGCTATTTTGCAAGAGTTTGATCTGGAATACGTAAAATCCAAATCAAAGAAATCTTTGGTTTTTGCGGACTTACTATGCAACTTCCCATCATCGTCAAACAATTCAACATCGAACGCATCAATCGTGGATGAATCTTTGTTTCTGATATCATTAAGTGATCCATGGTATGGAGATATAATCATCTATCTCCAAACCCAAACATATAGGCCTAATACCTCTTGCTCAGAACAACGACGTACTTGATACCAAGCAAAAGACTACATGATCATTAGTGACACACTTTACCATCATGGTATCGATACAGTTTTGCGAAGGTGCCTCACCCATGAGGAGGCTGAAATAGTCTTGAATGACTGCATTCAGACGCGTGTGGGGGGCATCAATCTGGTTATGCTATGTCACAAAATATTTTACCAGCAGGTTACTTTTGGCCACCAATGTTCAAAGATTACATAATCGCAGTCAGAAGTTGCCATGCTTGTCAAATCTTCAACAATAAAACTAGAATACCACCCACAGCTCATGACATGTACTCCCACCTCGGCTGGGGGGCATGTGTACATCATAATCACAGTTGATTATTTGATGAAATGGGTTAAGGAGATGCCTACATTAAACAACAACACTGAAACAAATGCTCTTTTATTTTTCAATCATGTAGTCTCCAAATTCGGTGTTCCATAAGCTATAGTCACAGATCATGGATCGCATTTCTACAATCACATGATGGTTGAATTGGATGCTAAATTAGGACTGTCCCACTATAGCTCTACTCCATATTATCCGCAAGCTAATGGGAAAGTTGAGGTGATCAAAAAAGTTCTGAAGCACATGCTACAAAGGATGATTGGAGTCCATAAATGGAGATGGCACCTAATCATATACTCGGCCTTATGGGCATACCGGACATTGGTAAGAAATGCAACTGGATTTACACCCTTTCAGCTCGTGTATGGCCTGGAAGTAGTCTTACCAGTTCAGTGCGAAATTTCATCTTTTAAGCTCGCAGTCAACCTTCTCCCTAGAACTTCAGAGGAAGAGGCTCGTTTCATGGAACTAGCCCAACTGGATGAAAACCATCATGACGCTACCTTGGCTAACAAAGTGCATAAGAAATGATTCAAGGTGCAATTTGACAAGAATGTCAAACCCCGTGTCTTCTCAGAAGGTGACCTGGTCTTACTTTACGATCAGGAATCTGATAAATTGGGAGCAGGTAATTTCCAATCTCTGTGGATGGGTCCCTATATTGTTAAGCATGTATTAGCAAAAGGAGCCTACAAGCTAGTAGATTACGATGGGATTCTACTGTCACAACCCCAAAATGGGTTGTACCTTAAGCGTTACTATGCTTGACTAGGTGTAGTAATCTCTTCATATGCTTTTCTTACATTTTTATTTTCGTTAGGAGTGATTGTTTTGGTTAGGTAATCCACTTTTGCATTTATTCTAGATGTAAAACCTATTGGAATCATTTGTTGGATATGCCAATGGAGCGAGTCGTAGTACTCGGAACCTATCTTCTGTAGCCTGGGCCATCTTTGATCCAAGCGGCAAGTTAGTGAGTTTCAGAGGGGTGTGCATTCGTCAGTCAACAAACAACATCGCTGAATATAGTGCGTTGATAGATCTCCTCTCTAATGCCATCACACATGGCATATGCCAACTTGTCATCAGGCTAGACTCACAACTTGTCATTCTACAGCTTATCGACATCTATTCCATTCAGAATCCAACTATCTATCGTATGTTCCTAAGGGTCAAGATTTTGGAAATGTAGTTTGATTCTATTCAATATCAACACATTTCCAGAAACTTAAACACATTAACCAATTCATTAGCAAATTACACGTTAGATAGACATTTTCAACATTTATAAAAGAAAAGCATTTCATCAACATTTACATCAGGATCATATAACTTAACCAAAATAAAGCTCTGAAAATCAAAAATATATATAACTGTTTATACTTTTTTACATAATGTTCCATCTCCAAGAAAAAATCGGTCATACGACCCAAAAACTCAAAAATGCAAGGAAGCACCCTAGACTAATGGTGCTGGTGATAACAAGTCACAGCCTGTGCGATCATACTTAAAAGCCTAGTACATCGACTCGACACGCTAGTAGTAAAGCGCTGTAATCTCAGCGAAAACTTATCATTCCTCACATCCAGAATACCGATGGTGAGGCTATCAATCTGATCCTGCAATACTGCAAGGGTCTCAACTACATCCAAATCACGAAGGACAACCCTCCCTATAGCCTCTCCTACTGGAATGACAGCTCCTACCCTTGGGCGCACTACTGGTTGCACTGGTCCAATACCTCCACGAACACATGAGTTTTTACTAGTCTTGATAAACATTTAAAGAGCACATGAACATTATAAAAGCAATAAGCAAATACATGGTCAAAGATTTTTACCTATGACACCCCACTGCTTGCCGACCGACAGCACCAAATCTAGGTCACCCCGGAAATCCATCCTGGCATATGGATACTTCGCAAAACTATCTGCTGATGATTGAACTACTTGAAGAAGGCATCAAAGAATGAAACTTGTGATTGACCAACATTTCAGGCCGTAAGGTCAACCCATCTCTGCATCCATGGTTCAGTCGATGGTGGCAGACTGAGTGAAATGTACTGTGGCTGCATTAGTGGGATCTTCTCCAAGGCAAAAGCGGTCAAAATAGAACCATAACCAAAGTTCTTGGATCTTCCATTTTTCACCTTTGTGAGCTATTCTTTTATCACCGCAAGTACTGAATCACACCAGTTGAATACCTTTGGTTCAAGGCATTCCAAGGCATACTGCATATAGGACCTATTGGCCAAGTGAAGGGTTGTGCTGCCAGCTAATCTAGAAAAGGTAAATAAGATAGTCCTCAAGGACCGGTCAGTGACGTCTCTAATACTGATCTTGCCATCCCTACTCGGCTAAGATCCATCTCTACAGTATTGGCGAATATAATCCCTCACAGATTCGCCCCCACGGGCGGAACCTGATAATGAGAGAGGGGCACCTCGCCTTGATAAACTGGTCAAGAAGTAGATATCCTAAATAGTCAAAGGGATGGATTTACTTCTAATCTGGAACACTTGGTTGGTAGGATCCCATGCATTGAGGAAATATTGCAACAAGTTGATTTGTTGCCTCATGTTAGATATGCGGAAGAACTTGAGCAAGCCACAGCTTCACATTGCAGTTACTGTAGCCTGATCATGTAAGGTGACCATGTCCTCTTCTTCATGCTCATTTTCAGACCATGTAACAACCATCTTGCTCCGATGAATCTCTGAAAAACAAACAAGAGAAGAATTAGGATCCTGATTTGGCAAAAAACAGGCAAAATTTCCATGAAAAATCAGTGTAAAAAATTTCATCCTTGTGCCCATCGCACCCTAGCTATGTACTGGGTGAGACACATACTGACTGGCCAATGGCTAGTAGAGAATGCATCACACCTTTCGATGTATACTAGGTGCGATGGGGAGAGAACAAAATATTCAAACCACAAAGGCTCAATAAAACAGGAAAACATCCATAGAATCAGGAAAGGAAAGAATGCAATTGAAGAGCTCAAGTTTAGCTCCTATGTAGTCCAGACGGGGCCAAAAATTGTCCACAGAATCTCCCAAAATCAGCTGGTGAAAATCGATAGGGAAATGCACCTCCAGAGCTCCAATAACCCCAAATTTGAATGAAATGGTAAAATGAGAGGTAAAAACTACTTTTATGTTATTACTCACGTAATTAAAGTAAGACATTAGTTTTTTAACTCATTTTCTAAACATGTATGTACATTTTTAATCATTTTGATGGAGCAATTGAATAGCTAGTATGATCGTCAAGCGGACATAGTGTTAATGGTGAATCGAATATCGTTGACTATAATGACGAGCAGTTTTACCCGAAGTTCAAGCTCGTTAAAAAATAAACCTAGCAATGAGCATATGTTCCACTAGAGTTTAAGGTCATTAAAAATGAACCCACCTTCACTAAATAACTATTGTGATCACATCATTATCAGCTTTTGAGCCTTGGTCATGTTCTCACCATCACCTCCACTCTTTTTTAGCCAATCATATGCCTCCATTTGATTGTTTAACCCTTTTTAGGAACAACTGCGATGAGTGATCCTATTAGCCACTTTCTTTACACTGTCATGATTGAAAAAGTTCCAAACCTTATCTGGAACTAGTTGCTATCCAATAACATCACTCGTCCCTCAAAAAACGGGTATCCTTTAAGCTCTTTTCATCTGACTCATAAAATATAAAAATATTGTCGAGCAATTTTCCTCTCCAACTCGTTAAAGTGATTGGAAGTGTCATCCCTCCTCTAGATTTTAATCTTTTTGGACTTGCGGGATCATTGTACAAAAAGATCGAGTGCTTGTCTTGTTCTGCTCATTAAAACTATCGAAAAGTCATCCCTTTCATATTATTTTATACTTTTTTAGACTGAAGGGATTATGCTACAAAAATGGATTATTGGAGTTTCCTTTCTGACTCTTTTCAAACTCTCTAAAATTTAAAAGGACCGAGTTATTTTTGTTGTTAAACTCGTTAAAGCAATAGAGACAAACTTGTCCATGCAGAGAAGAGCGAGTTTCAAAACATAGTGACGGGTTTGCCCGAAGGGCAAACTATAGAACAAGCATATTTTATCCTCCTCAAGCTTGACAAAGACAAGGAGGTACTGGTCAGAAATGACTAGGGAAAAGTTGGGAAGAAAACTTGAAGAAGATTTATTGGTAACAGGTTGCTCTTGAACATGAAACTTTCACTCCATCACCATGATTGAGTTGGGTTGGGTTATTCCGTTCACCGGTCATATCACCATCGGTCCACAATACCATCCATTTTTGGGTTTAACGCTACCAATCCATTTCAGTGTCACCAATATGTTTGAGAGAAGTCACTCAGAGAATTCACCAACCTAGCTTGTGTCTCATCCGCTGCAATACCTTCACCCTTCATTCTTTCATGACCGCCACCCTGAACCTTGTATCATTAGATCATTTTCACCTCCTCAAAATCATTTGCTCCATTTCATTTCGTACATGTGTGATTCATTAAGGCCCTCCTATGATGGGTCACTTCTTGTTGACATCAGCTCATTATCCAAGAAATTGGCTTAGGAACAACCCTTTCAGTACTTTGAAGCTTGCATGCCTCAATGGAAAGTTTCTCACTTCTGGCAATAGGTTCACATCAATGGCCTTTCACCGAAATATTTTGTGTGTTGTTCGACGCTAAGTCCCATTTTCACACCACATGAATTGTACTGTTGTACCTTGAGGATCATCATCATTATTGGTGATTCCTCTCGCACTTGTTAACAACTTACATCATTGGCTAGTAATCAGGCGATGTCTTTCAATGTTTGACTTTGGAACATCTTTTCACATGGATTGACTTGTACTTCTGGCGAAGATTGAATGAGTTTCAAGACCTCGGATCTAGTTTCATCCATCTGGGCTGCGATATATTCAGGAAAATAAAGACATCAAATGTACATCATAGCTACATAGATAATCATTCGAGCCAAAGAATGATGGCTCTACCAAAATCATCAGTCTGCCATACAGACGGTTGTCTTTCCAATGTACATGAAAATGAATTTATAAAGTTGAGCATGGGAATGCCCGCCTTAGCTAGATCATGAAAATATTATGAAGATAATGTATTGTATTGTATCTTATTATAGGTCACCTTCCAGTTTGAAAAAACCTTGGATCCTCATGATAAATCATTTCATCTGACATCAAAAGATTTACGATCTCATGCTTTAGGGGGCAACTATTATATACATATTTGGGTACTCAACCGCAATCTTATATGTCCATAAACCAAGGGCTTCTATGTCCCTAAAACTATTGTTTCATACCCTAAAGGAACAAGGTCAGCTGATTACATCATCTCCTAGAAGTTCTCCATGAAACCCTGCTTAAAGCTGGTCAAAACTGGACCATCTCACCTGCTCCATGCTCAAAGTGTGATGCATCCCACCTAATACACATGGGGGGTGCGATGCATACTGAAAATCCCTTCTATGGGGTGTGATGGGTGAGAGTAGACAAATGGCAGAGACAGTTTGCAAGGTGGATGATCATGGAATCTTCTAGAAACTTCTCCTATGACACTTGCCTCTCCGAATGTCACCCAGGGGATGAGTTAAGAGATCATGAAATCTCCAAGTGGAATTGAGAACTATCAGGAGAATTTGACACAATAAAAAACCGGCAAGCTGACTCAGCCCACCTGCAAACATATAGTATGGGGGATCCCTTAAATCCTAGAGATCCAGAGGCTGGAATTTTGCATCTTGTAAGGAAGTGATGTTGGATTCTCTGTGGAACATCATAGTGTTGGGTGATCTATCTTTTCATGAGGTGAAGAAGGGCTTTCATGCTGGGAGGATGGCGCTGGGTCAGATCAATGGGTTGTAATCCTCTCTTCTACTACTTCTATCAATAAAGTTATTTGAGTTTTACTCCATATTCTTGTATGTCTTTGAATATTGAATTGATATATCCATTTGTATGGTCAATATATATCTTATCCTATATTATTTATGATTATAGATCTCCATGCTTTGATGGTATTATGCTGCTTTGACTCTACAGGTGCTCTTTGAAGTGGGACAAGCAAGGAAGGAGTAGCAAAGATCTGTCAAAGGGGAGAGGAAACAAGCAAGGAGCCATGCAGAAGACTGAGGTTGGTACTCTTTACTTCTCTCTCATCTATTTCTCATAAAGGAAAATGTAAGTAACATTAGTTTGTTTATTTCTAAGATAGTTGCTCATCTTAGTGGGAATAGCAGCTCTGAATGGACTCTAGTTTTCCCGATAACAAGCTTACATAACAATCATAATATAAGGGAAAAATAATAACAATAGTGGGCATATATGGGGTGCAACAATAACATTATGGGAGTTATATTAACAAGAAGGAGGATAAACTAACGATAATAATAAAGGGGATACACTAATATTATAGGGACCTAAGACTTTCATTTTGTATAATTCGGTTCTCAAAGATATTATTTCCCTAGTTGTACTTACAAAGTAGAACTCTAAGAAGTTCTGTAGATTTTTTTATGTCTTAAATTTTTCTACAAATGGATTGAGATAATACTTAATAGATCCAATGAGGATTATTTGAGCCCATATTTATCCTTCCATATATTTTGATGATGCCTTAGACTGTCCTTGAGGAGGCTTTTTTTATGTGAGCTTGCTTGATGTCCCAACAAGTTTATTGTTCTCCTTGCAAAAAGTAGTCATTTGATTTGTAGGTGGAGACATGAGTATAAAGCAGTTACTTGATAAATTTATATGGCTTGTTGATGATAATGTCTTCCACTAGATGTTTCCTTGATGATGGTGTCTTCTTGTGAGCTCTATAAGCAGAAATGATCTTCCCTTTTCAAAATGACAGAGCTTCTTATCATCAATATGAGGGAGATCACTTTCATTTTTTCGATAATGATCAAGTGATATTCTTTCTTCCTTTGGATTATGATGTATAGTGTGGACCCTTCCTTAAATAATTCAAATGTGTATAGTCCTTCTTTCTTTAAAATGCAGGCAGGGTCCTTGAGATCTTCTTTTCTTCTTCCAAAAGTTGTACCTTTAAGATGATAGAGTCTTTGTGAAGTGATGACTAGATCTCATTAATGCTCTTCCTATTATATTCAACCCTTATGTATCCTATTAAAATATTATTTATCTTCCAACTTCCTTTGCTGGTTACCTTAGCTCTCATACGATGTTGAGAAATCTAGAGCAGCTATATTATGGATGAATTCTCTTAACTTGATACTTTCTTGTGATGCTATTTTACTCTAATTGGTAGGATTTATAATTAGCTTCCTATTCTCTTTATTATTATTGTGTAATTATCATAAAAAAAACTACCAAAACATGAAAATCAATGGAAAAAATGGACACAAGATGTAGCTTCCTAGCTAGGGCCTAAACCTCTCATAGAGAGGAAAAACAACAAGAAAATATTCTCTTCTTATAAAATCTTCAAATGATGAATTCGAAGACCTTTAGAACCATGATAAGGACCCCTCCAAGACCAATTCAACCTAATTATATACGAGATTCCTTTCTACAAATTCAACATTAGTTAAACAACTTCAAACTTCAAATTTTGACCTCTATTTTAGAATTATGGCTTTTGTTTCTGGTCTACAACTTTCAGCCTTACAGCAGTAGTTGCAACTTCATATGTGTGGATGGTAGAGGCTAAATTATGTGTTCTCTCTCCATTTCTTGGTTCTATATATTTTCCTTAGATATTTGACCTTAAGACTTGATATTTTAGTAATAGTATTTTGAATTCTTGATGAAGAATTCAATGTGATCTTGTGATTACAAAAATCCTAGTTGTAGTGCACATATGTGGGGTAATAGAGACATAAAATTTGATTCTAGACTTTGTTCTTCATTATTTCTAGATCCCTCCTCCTATTCTCTTAGTTTTATTGTCCTTCTTTTGAGTTTCAATGAACTTTCTTGATGATGTCTCAAATCAGGTCGAGTATCTTCTTATATATAGTTTTTCCTTGGAGTACGGATTGCCTTAGGAGATGAACTTCATCTTCTTGCAAGATAACTTGGTCTTTGAGGTACTTCTGACACAATTTTGGCTTAAAACAATTCTTTTGACTTGATGCAAAATCCCCAATAACATATATTACGTACAAAAACGACTCTTTTGACCCCTTGAATCTATTACAAAACCCTATAAGCAATAATGTGTAATTGACCTACAAATAAGTTGACCATGAGCATGAAGCCCATGCTATAAAATAATAATTATTATTTTTTCTTTCTATTTTACATCAAGTACATAAAACCAATAGTACATAGAATATTATGAAGATTGAACCTAGTTAGAAATTTCCATAGGAGTGAGGAGGTTTGACCCCACATCCCAAAACATTGTAGGATAGGGCCAATTATCATGTGTTCTGAGATATGTGACCTTGAACACTGTTCACGTGATAAAATTCGAGGTTTTTTTATTTTGAGTCCTGAATAGATTCGTTTATTGTAGAGGAGGTTAGGTTTATGTACCTTATTTTCGTGGCACTAACACATTCTACCTCTACTTGAGAACACATTATTCTATATTTGATGTAATATGTAAATATCTTAGTTTAGACTCCGTGACTAATTAAGGAGTCAAAGAGAATTTTGTGGTGAGATTTTTCTTTTATTTATTTTTATATTATTGTCACTATGTTTATTATAGGTTATCCTTCCAATTTATGTTAAGATTATTTTCATTATTTCTTTGGGAAGCCACTCAACTAATATTACACCACATTTCTCCTAGTCCTATGACTATTACATGTATGCACATGTGGGTGAAACTCTTCCATAACAGGGGCCAAGAAGAGTGCCAATATACTCAAGTTCGTAGAGATATTTGTTATTTTTTGCTAGAGAATAAAATGTTGTCCTAAAGATTGTATGATACCCATAAGAAAATATTGATTAAATAGGATTTGTAAATATCATATTTATTATGGTTGATCCATTATATGGTTGACGCAATACTATTGTTGCATTTTGATCATTTTAGTGGAATATTTTTTTTTTCTCCTATTAACTGCAAATGTAATTTATTGTAAAATTTTGTTTTAATTATATTATTATTTTTGCCAATTTTTATATATATCAACGCACACGTTGGAGACAAGCCTCCCCAATTAGGTCAGTAGATGGATAATCAAGATTAAAATTCTCTAGTACATTAACTTGACATGGCATGTAAGTTTAAAACTCATGTGGTAGATCAAATATGTGGTTTTATTGCTAGGTTGTGAGAGGTAAATATAAAAATCCACCAAATATTGGAGGGCCTATGGTTTCCTATCATATTCATGAAACTTATTCATAACATGAAATCATTAATGTGTAATATTTTTAGTTCCCTCGACCTCATCCAAAGATTCAGGAATGACAGTCATTCTAATTCATTTAGACCATCCTCTAATTATCAAACTCCTTGTCCTCAACCAATTGATCTTTCTCCTGACCAAACAACATTCCCTCATCATCCTCCTAGACATGATTCTCCACCATTGGGTGCTACACTAGACAAACCTACACCATGTTTTTTTCCTCCACAACATTTTGCTCCACCACCTAGTCTTACAATAGATCAACTAATATACATCATCCTCCTCCATTATATGACTTTCCACCACCTAATCCTAAACTAAACATACTTTCATCCACACATCTTCCTCCACATGTATCAACAATTATTCCAGCCATTAATCAACCACCACCTCCTCCTCCCTAGGTGTCAATAATTGGATCATGCATTGATCCAACTTTTCATCCTCTTCATCATCATGCATTAACAATAATATAATATACTAATCCACCACATCCTCCCCATGCACTTTAATCATAAGCTATAATATCCACCAACCCACCTCACCTTATTCCATACACATAACTAGATACACCAAATTCCACTAATTTACACACCACACCCCCCTCCTCTTGATCTACTACATCTCCAATACTATATGTTAATCATATTTTATGTATATCAGAATAAGAAGCAATTCAATTTTTGGTGGAGTCATATTTCATACTTTATTTCCATCATCATTATTTGATATGGGTATTGATAGACCTCTTACCTTTAATTGTGGAGGAACCTATGCCTATAGCTCTAATGGTGGACCTAGTTAGCAATTGCAATCACATCGATATTGATTGTTGGATATTTGACATAAGGGGTGTGTATGACACGCTTAGTGATTTTGAGGACATATATATTTGACATGTATATTGATATGTATATCATTCATGTATATTATGTTTTTCCATATCATGTTGAGGTTGTTGTTTGATTTAATACTATATTATGAGTGTGATGATGACTAATGTTGTTAATGATTTCTTTATTCTTAAATCAAATATAAGATATTTCACTCATATAATCAACTTAGAGTGCTCAGCTGCGAAAATAGGTTTGAGTTGGAGGCTTCTAAGCAGATTAGAACAAATTGAAGAATGGCTCAACATTCCTCGCAGCATATCCTTCAAGCACATCCGGCGTACAACTAATAAGGCAGCATACAGACTGACTAATCAAGGGGCCGATCAACAGCTCCCATTTTTCTCTGGTCCGTTGAACAATTCCAATGATTCACAACTCAAGCACGACTGCACTCTCATAGTGAAACAAGATCTATCCCACATGGATGCGGGTGTATAATATGGCGTGCAGCTCGACGGTGGCGTGGAAGGGAGGGGCGTGGCTCATCGATAATGCCAGCTGGCCTCATGTGAGGTTTGAATTAATGAATCAACACTACAATTAAATGTTGCAATAACGTAACACCCCACTGCCCTTCAGTTTAATAGTTTAATTGTAATGGTGCTTTGTTGGTTCTTCATTCTAGCTCCTCGCTTGTGCTTAAATTTTTCCAGCAAGACTAATGCTCCTGGCTCTTGTGAAATATTAGTACACTATCTAACTCGGGCTCAAAACATTTCCATTCTTCAGTACATCCATCTTCCTTTTAATCAGTCTTGCACCCTCCTCCGTAGCTCCCTCTCTGTCTCCTCTATTGTTGTTTCTTCTGCTCCTCCTCCAATCCTTAAAATGCCCAGACTTCGCTCAAGGATGAGCTGCAGGATAGGCAGCTCCCATGGCCATGTCTCCCGCCAGCCATCCTCTACGACCTCAAAACCTTTATCTGATGGTTCAAAATTCAGCTTTAATAGATACCCTATAACCAGAAGTGGTCATGGCAGAGGAAGAGGGAAAATTATCACCAAAGCTTGCTCTTACCACTCCCAATCCCACACGGCTCGCTTCCACTTCCCCTACTCCCCAGGAAACTCTTACTTCATAGCGTCAGTTACCGTTGAGCTGTGTGAAGACACTGTTGGTTCGGGAGCTGTTGGTTTGGGGGCTGTTGGTCCAGAAGATCCCTTGAAGCTGAAGATAGCAGACAAGAATGATTCCACGCAGACTGAAACTACTCAACGAAAGGATCCAGGCAACCCAACAAATCAGGAAACTACCATTCACGCTGGTCTTAGCACTCTTGCACGGGGTGCTTCTTCAGGTAAATAAGGCCAACCCTCTGATTCTGAAGATTCCGACCAATTTGGCTGCCACATTATTGAGGAATCACCTCCAACCTCACTTGATGATTGAACAGGTCTACACCTTATGTTTTTGCTCCACAGTTGTAAGAAGATGTCTTATCCTCTCAGAATCCAAAGTCTTTTCTTGTCTCACAATTATCAGTATCAGGTCTTTTTCTAATATTGACTTACCGATTTCCCCTACGTGGGCGACATTCTCTAGTTTTTTGGTTACTGTCATGATCACTGTCTTACGATCTCTGTCCTCTTGGATTTTGTATTGGGTCAATAAGTTTATGGGTCCTCATTCGGTCATGGAAGGTCGCGTAGTTTTGAGTTTTTGATTGGTTCCAAACACTCTATCCCGGTTTTCAGTTACAGTTTCCAGACACATAAAATTTCAAAGCAAGTCACTATGAAGGATTTTTGGTTAGGATTTCAAGTGTTTTTTTGTAAGCATGCCTTCTCTAAGGCTAGTACTCTCAAGGCCTCTGCCTCTCTATAATTATATTTCGTATCAATATAGCAGTACCCAAATTCAGAAAAAAAAACATTTAACTTGGTTTTATGAAACCATTTTACTAATTGACTTGTGATTGGAAAAGCTTATAGTCGTTAGTGCCATCTAATGTTTAACCCTTCTTCAATGTCAACTGTTTCTTATATAGAAATATAAATATGTTAATTAATCATTATTACAAACTCGATTAAATTATTTAATAAATGATTTCATCACTTGAAATAAATATTAAATCAAATTGTTTTACTAAATGACATTTCATACGTTTATTTTAAATATTTTTACTAAATATTTTATTAATATTGATAATAGGTTCAATATTTGTATGTGAGTATCTTAATAACATCTTGCATATTAAATCATGAAAAAAATCCTAATACATTATGAAGTATAAAGAGGAGTGATGTCTAGTTGATAACCATGGAAGGAACTGGCTCGAACATTAGAATCCAATGAAAGATAAATTCTTCTAATGGCGTTAAAGCATTAATGAAATATGATAAAGACTAAAATAAAAACTTGATAATAATAATGCAAAAGGAGAAAACAACTCTATTCCCAAAAAGATTTAAATAAGAAAATACTTATAATTTGAAGTAATGAATCTATATAATTTTCAAATTACACAAATAAGATGTACAAAAAAATAACTCTAATGTAAAACATTTTGAAAAAACAAAGTAGAAAACAATCCTAATACCAAACAGTAAAACAAAAAACAAGCAAGAAATTCTAATATTAAGAAGTCATTCAAACAAGAAAATAATTGTAATGTCAAACATTCTCAAGCAGGTCAATGCTTGAGTTCGAAACATTGAAAGAAAAGACAAACAAATAATTTTGTGACCAAATATTTTGAAACAATTGCAATATAAAACATTGAAAATGCATCCTTGACGGTTAGCTCAATTGGTCAAGTCTCTGTTATTAAAGAAACATTTCTATTGAGGAGGCATGGGTTCAATTCTCTTGACACTCTCAATGTCAGGCTGTGTAGTTGAGCCAACAAGAAGTGATCCCTATGAAGAGATATTCCTCATGCAAATATTCCATGGACATAGTGATCACCAAATTATCGGGTCCATCAACCACATGAAAAAAAAACATAAAAAATACAAATAAGAAGCAAGTCCAATGTCAAATTTTTTCAAACAAATAGAAATTTTTAATGCCTTACATTTTTCCCAAAAACAAAATAAAAATTACTCTATTGTAAAACATTAAAAACAACTAAACAATTCTAATATCAAACATTAAAAACAAAAATAAGCAAGTAATTTGAATATTACATTTTTTAAGTAAACAAATAACTATAATGTCATGTAATAAATCTATGCAAGATTCAAATTATGCAAATAAATTAAATATAAAAAATGAGAAACATAAAAACATATAAATCTAATCTCAAACAATTTTGAAACAAGCAAGCATTTATAAAAAAAATTGTAACACAAACAAACAAACAACTCTAAAAACAATCAAACAAAAACAATCAAACAAGTTTATGATGAAAGATTGAAAATGAAACCAAAAAATAGACCTACTATCAAAAATTTTCAAAGATGTAAAGAATTTTACCATCGAACCTTGAAAGAATAATTTTTCAAAGATGCAAAGAATTCTATCGTCGAACCTTGAAAGCATAAAGAAGAAAACAATCATAATGTCAAACAATTCCAACATTATGTGATAAGTATATATCCCTCTTAAAATAAACAAATAAAAGAAAATAATTATGACGTTAAACTTCAAAAAATTGTGCATAATACTAATATCAAATATTTTCCATTCTTCAATGAATGTTAAGGTCAAATATTGAAAAACAAAAACAAAAAAACAACTCTAATGTCACACATTTTGAATCAAGAAAATAATTCTAATTTCATATATTTTAAAACAAGAAAACATTACTAACATTAAATAAGGCATTATACTATATGTTTGTTGGAGGTACTACACACCTAAGACCTCCATCACTGGCACATGCGGACACTTAGTTAGAGCATTCACTGGCATGGAAGGCTTCGACATTGAAATTTTCACTAGATTTACAACTTTCACTGTCCATGTATGCATGGGACTACATGCAAGATCCTTGTTGCATAATTTACTCCTTGATTTTCTCCTCCTTTCACTTCGCAATTGGCTAGTTCTATCTGGAACTTGTTGTAGATATCAAGTCCTCTCATTGATCACTACATGCAATATCATTTCTACATGATTTACTCCCTCATTTGCTCCTCCTTTCGCTCCACAACTGGGTAGTTCTCTGGAACTTGTTGTAGGTGTCAAGTCCTCTAATTGATCACCATTATGGTGCGTTACCTTGGGATCTTCACCCAGTGATGCTATATCATGAGGATTGTAACCTATTTTCTCAATCAATAATTATTTTTGTTCTTTCAATTTTCTATTAGTGATTTCCTTGTAAAGCTATATGTCCAACCTTTATTAGCTAGATTCATATGTGTAGGTTTTCTAACACATTAACATGGTATTAGAGCTTGGACCCAAGTTCAATTCCCCCAAGTTTTGTTTTAGGGGGGATCTTGGAAGAATCACTGCACCTCTATGGAATCTGTAATTTCCACCCTGGTGATCCTAGTTACTAGTTTGGAATGTTTACCAAAACATGTAGGTTTTAGTGTAACAAAAAACCTCTTCATGATATCACAAATCTCTCAAAGATATGGCTTCCTGCATGCTACATGCTAATTCACTACCTCACAAGCTATGGGCTGAAGCATTTAATTGTGTTAACTACATATAGAACATATCTCCTCATAGATCCGTCAAGGATCAGACACCCTTTGAGGCTTGGAATGGTATTAAACCATAGGTTATTCATTTGCGTGTTTTCAGATCCCGAGCATGGGCTAGGATCCCCTTTGAAAAGAGGAAAGCTCTTGATCCACAGAGCATTGAGTGCATAGTTGTTGGATACTATAATCGTGTGAAGGGATATCAACCCCTGATTTCTTCTACGGACAAGCTCATCATTGAGCGAAGTGTCCAATTTGAGGAAAGTCTCTCGCATGCACCTCAATCGCCACATGATAGAGATTATGACTCAGTACACTCAGATGTAGATACAGAGCATGCAAAGTTTGAGGTAGAGCATGCAGATGCAGAGACAGAGTCTTTAGATAAAAATCCAGTGTATGCATATGATGATCAACATCCAAGCCTATATCGGTCTTCTAGCAGTGAAGCAACTTCCCCTGTCATAAATCAGAGAACAAGGACCTTAAGTGAGATATATGCACAATACCACCTAGCTGCTAGAAATGGTCTTGTGGGGGATAATTCTAATCCACAAACGACTAGCTTAGAGTTTATTAAGCCTCCTCTTGCCCTCACTGCCACTGAACCAATTCCATCCTGACATTTTCATTTGGTTCAGGCTTCTGATCCACAGTCTTATGCTGAGGCTGTTGGGCATCCCTCTTGGGAGTCTTCCATGGAGGAGAAATACAACTCCCTCCTCGAGAACCAGACTTGGGATCTGGTACCCCTTCCTTCAGGAAGGAAACTTGTTTAATGCAAATGGATCTATAGGAGCAAGAGTGCCACAGATGGGAAAATCATGAGAGATAAATCTAGGCTAGTATCCAAAGGCTTCTATCAAGTGCATGACATTTATTATGATGAAACCTTTGCTACAGTAGAAAATATGGATTCCATACACCTTGCACTTGCCATTGTGGCTACCCAGGGGTGGGACGTACATCAGATGGATTTGAAGAATGCCTTTCTTCATGGAGACCTATCTGATTACAAGGAGAAACCACATGGTTTCATTCAGGATTCATCATTGGTCTGCAAATTGAAGAAGTCTCTCTATGGCCTTAAGCAAGCCCCAAGAGCTTGTTATGTGAAGATGGATTCTTTTCTCTTATCACCAAACTTCAAAATATGTAAATCTGATCCGAATGTTTACATGCTAAGGACACATGACTCTCTTCTTATCTTAGTTTTGTATGTGGATGATCTCGTGATCACTGGCAGCTCGACTTCAGCCATTATTGTAGCAAGAGGACCTTGCATTATAGGTTCTTGGTGACGGACATCAGTCCATGACACTTATTTCTTAGTCTTGGGATCATCCAGATTGCACAGGAATTAAACTCTCTCAGGCTAAGTATGCATAGGATGTCTTTGAGATATTTCACATGACTGACTGCAAGCCAACACCGACTCCTTTTCTATCTGGGGTCTACCTTGAGGATTGAGGTGACACTCCATTAGTTGATAGTACTCTCTATCAAAATCTAGTGGGGAGCTTACTGTACCTCACCCACTCCAGACCAGATCTCTCATATGCAATAGGGGAAGTTTCCAAATACATGCAGGAGCCACATGAGCTACACTGGAAAGCTGCCAAGCACGTCATCCAATATGTGTAGGGAACCATCACCTTCGGGATTCACTATGCAATAGGCACTACATTGAATCTCCTTGGCTTCATAGATTCTGATTAGGCAGGCGACAACATTGATTGCAAGTCCACCACCAGACATTAACTCAGGCTGGGGTCTAGCCTTATCTGTTGGTCGAGAAAGAAGTAGCCTGCTATTGCTCTCTCTTCATCTGGGGTCGAGTAAAAAGGAGTAATCAACATCACCACTTAGGCTCTATGGCTACAAAACTTCCTCACTGAGTGGGGTGTCCCGTTCCACCAATCCATTGTCATCTGGTGTGACAACCAGAGCACTCTCAAGTTTTGTAGGGATCTAGTACAACGACAGCAGACAAAGCACATAGAGATCCATATGCACTATATCAGAGACTTAGAACATGATTGGGTCATTGATTTGCAGTTCTGTCCTTCAGCAGAACAAACTGCATACATCTTCACCAAGACATTCACTTAGTAGAAGTTTCACTCTCTATGTGATCGTCTTAGAGTGAAGGACATAGTTTCTTAGCAACTACCTTTTCTTCCTCTTTTCTTTTGATTGCATTGGAATTTTTTTTTTTTTTGGGTGGGGGGGTCGCGGGGGTTCCCACGAGGCTTTCCCTCTTTCCTCAATTTTAGTACAAATTGCACTATATTTTGGGTATCCTTTGGCCTTAGCTGCCAAGACCCATTTTCTATTTTTCTGCATAGTGGTTTCAGAGGGGTTGTTGGAGGTACTACACACATAAGACCCTCACTACTGGTGCATGTAGACACTTAGTTATAGCATTCACTGACATGCAAGGCTTCAACATTGGAATATTCTCCAGATTGGCACCTTTAACAGTCCATGCATGCATGGGACTACATGTAAGATCCTTTTTGCATAATTTACTCCCTCATTTGCTCCTCCTCTCACTCCGCAACTGGCTTCTCTCTGAAACTTGTTGTAGGTGTCAATTCCTCTCATTGATCAGTACATGCAAGAACCTTTCTGCATGATTTACTCCGTAATTTGCTCATCTTTTCACTCTGCAAATAGCTAGTTCTCTCTCGAAGTTGTTGCAGGTGTCAATTCCTCTCATTGATCACCACTATGGTGCATTACCTTGGGATCTTCACCCAGTGATGCTATATCATGAACATTGTAACCTATTTTTTGAATCAATAATTCTTTCCTTACAAAGCTGTTGGTTCAACCTTTACTAGCTAGATTCATCTATTTAGGTTTTTTGACACATTTATAACGTTGTTTGAGATTTTCATAGATAATTTTTCTAATATATTTGAAATATCTAAAAAATAAAGCAACATTATGATTAGCAATGAAAAAATCTATACTCAAAGCATATGTGTGTGTGTGTGTGTGTCTCTCTCTCTCTCTCTCTCCCTCTCTCTCCACTCTTCTCTCCTCTCTCTCCTCTCTCTCTATAATATATATATATATATATATATATATATATATATAAATAAAAATATATACTTTAAGCTACACACATATGCTGCTAAGGTTAATATCACTCGAGAAAGCAATAATTATAATGGAGAAAACAAAATGTCAAACAATTAACGTATAAACATTAAAATAACTCCATTTTCACACATTTTTTAACCAGCAAACTATAAAATATTTGCAAATAAGAAAACAATTCTACCTATGTCATTATAAGCAAAAGAGTATATTCTCAAAACATTAACGCATCACTTTTCAATAACATCACCCTAACTATCATTCCCACTTGGATCACATCTTAGCACAAGCCACCAATCGCCATCCAATAAATATGATTAAAGAAACACTTGTTTGGATTTTTTTTTAAGCATAAGGCTCTTATTTTTAGATTTGATAGTTATTAAGTCATTTCCATTATCTTCTATTGCAAGAGCATAACCCTCGCCCGCCAAATCAAATCCCCTCTTCATATTTCCTCAATTATGTAATTCTAAATAATATCTAGAAGGTATGTCGTGGTAAGAGGATGTGATTCCTTGTATTTTCTAAAATGATAGCATTTGTTTTCTATTTGGAATATATATGCATCATACAAATGTTTCTTAAATAGGAGGTGAATACAATGTAGATTAGAGTGAGGAGGTTAGGCCCTAAGAGGCCATAACATGTAATTAAGTTTATTTTTAAATCTATGTAATTAAAGTGTTTCTAAATCTATATTCCTTATTTTATGTATATGATCCTTGTCAACCGTTTTGTTTACTATGTCCTGGTTGCTTCTTTTGCTAGAGAGCCATGCGAATTACAAAGAGTTCCAAGTTGCCATAGTCATAATATAGAGGGAGCTAGTTGAGGTCAACAATTCCCACATTTAGTGCACAATTAAACAAATTATAGGCATGAACTAGAATCATAAAGGTTGGAGAAGAACGCAAACCTTCACCTAATTGCGCTATCGTGAAATAAAGGTAAAAAAGTGGAACACTAGTAGAGATATGGGAATTCAACTTGGTGGAGAAACTTGTGTCTGCAAAGTTCCCTAGACTCTCAAACCTAGATTGATATGGCCTTGCACACGAAGTGTCACTTGTAAAATTGTGAGACTATCTTATTTCCCTAGACTGACATGGGACCTCCAATAGACCATCTATATTATCGAGGAAATTTGCATCTCCAAAACTAACTAGATCTTGATATTGAGTCAAACATCCTATTTTGAGTAGGTCTACGTTCACACTATAATTGTTGTGTTAAAGATTGTTTGGATACTCTACATGAATGAGATGAATAAAGGAGAGGGGGGGAGTGTGAAATTTTATTGCTTCTATAAATGTGATTCCATCTAATACATAGGATTATTACCCATAGGTTCAAGAATCAAACCATTAGGGGTTCAATTTGGTCAAGCCCCTATAATTAGTCTTCATTAAGTGGTATCAGAGTAGGGAAATATTTCATGTTTGTTGAAGAAGAAGAGAATAGCCAAAGTTCTCAAGGGAGGTGATTAATATGCAATAGCCAAAATAGCATAGGAAGCTTAAGAAGCTCTAGAGGAGGTGAACTTGTGATACCAAAAAGGCCAAGCAAGAAGAAGAGCTTGGTGAGATGTCTTATTGACGCTTGGTTTCATATCATTGCTGAGTGTGAGTAGAAGCTGAGTGACACCTAAGGAGAAGGAAGAACAATATTAAATATGAAAAACTTGTAGGAATGATGACACATGATTAAGAGATCATGAAAAATTTCTACCATGGGAGTTTTATGCAAGATCATAAACAACCATCCCAATCAAATTTGATATTCAAATGCATTTAGAAAGAGCAACATGCCAAGAGGACATGATTTTCTCATAATTTGTAAACTATAAATAGTATATAGAAGCCTCTAGAAGGAGTTTCATTGCAAGAGGATGTGATTCCTCAAATTTGTAAAATGAAAAGGTTTGTTTTCTTTTTGGCATACATATGCATATTGGGAGTATTTCTAAAATAGTAACCATTATAGTGTAGATCAAACCAAGAATCTAGCCAGGCCTTCAGAGGTTGTAGTATGTAATTAAGTTTACGTTTTGATCCAAATGGATAATGGTTACCACCCGTGAATTCCACTTGGACCCCACCATTACTTCTTTCAATTTCTCAATTTCCTTAATTGTAGCACCGTTTACTATTTGTAGCAGTTTTTTGGGTCCTGAACTTCCGGAGCCATTTTGAGGTCTTAAACGATGTTTTCTAGGAAAACTAGGAGCAACATGGCATCATGACCCAATTTTTCTCATCCCAAAGTTGTAGTCCTTGGATAGATATTTCTAATGAGTTATTATGCACGTCAAGTGAATATCATATGCCAAGGTTACCACCCCGGGAATTTGATGTACCAAGTTACCCAAAACGGGGCCCATAGTTTGGCGCTTCATCTCCAAGGGTTATGTTTTTGGATGTTTAGGGTTTTCCATTATTTCTCAATAATAAATAGGCCTTCGAGCCTCATTGTAAGACAATTCAAAGGCATGTAGCCACCACACCTCTCCTTAGAGATAAGTTATCATCGCCCAAGCTAGTTTATTTCCAATTCTTTTTGTAAGCATTTTTCAATATTTTACATTAATGGAATGAAGTATTATTTCTGCTGCAACTCTGTATTTGTGGTTGTTTAGATAATTTGTTGCATTCCTATTTAAATCCAAATCAGTGGTATCAGAGTGGTCTTCCCTTTATTTTCTTTTCATTGCATGTCCCCAACAAGGTCGGGATATAAGGAGTTAGGGCTTGAACTAGTCGAACCTTTGCAAGACAAGCCTCACAAATCCTAATGGCCTCCCATGGTAGATGAAAAGAATGACGAGGGGGTAGGAGATCCTATCAAAATCTTGCTTGAATAGGGCCCTGAGGGACAAAGGAACATGATGATGGACAAAGTTTCCCAAATCCTTCAGTGGCTACCTAGGGGCGAAACATCTACATCCAACAGCTACTCTAGAAGCACTATACCCTTTAAAGTACAAGTTAACTTTGACATTTTAATATTTGAGGGTCAGATAGATGCAGACATTATAGATGAATGGCTACATCTACTAGAAGGGTATTTTTATGTTCATGATTTTCTAACTGGGAAAAGTTTACTTTCGATCTTCTCAAAGCTGCCCCACACATCAAGGACTCATGGGAAGCCTACTGCAAGTAGAAGGATGAAAGTACGGTCTCATTGTCTTTAGCTACACCCACTTGGAATTCATTATGGATTGCCATCAAGGAGCAGTACTACCCTATCAGAAGCTATGAGGATAAATACATAAAGTGGACCACGTTGTGGTAGGGAAGGGGCCATGACATGCTAGAGTTTACCAATATTTTTCGTAGCCTTCGCACAAAGTTGGGTATCAAGGATTCTGAGCTCCATTTGGTACTCAAATACCATGGCTTCCTACCAAGCTGAGATGAATTTATTGGACATTTCCTCACTTGGCACGGCATACCGATAAGCTATCAAGATGGAGCATATGTTTAAACAAAAGAAGAAAGTCTTTGGATCTACAAAGCCAAACCAAGTGAAGGGCACCCCCAAATTGTTGAACAAAATACAAAGCCAAGGCAGGGTGGCCTAGGACAACCCACCAATGACACAAGAAAAGAAAAACACCATGAAGTCGAAGAAGGACACAAGAAATTTGTGTGAGTTCCATAAGAGATCCAATCACAACACAAGTGAGTGTCGAGCCAAGCAGTCACTGGTGGCTAAGCTAAAGTCTTTGAAATCATATGCATGTTCCAACCCTGAGTCAAAACCCGATAAGGGGGATGACAAAGAGAAGAGGATTATCGATGTGGAGCCCAATTCTATCATTGCCACCAAGAAGATCCAAAAGGAGGAACCCAAAGATCCAAAGGAGGAGGAGCAGCTCTTCCACTCCCAAATGTGGGTAAAGGGCTCCCTGCTATAGTTCATTGTTGACAGTGGGAGCCAAATGAACCTCATTTCGGTAGAGTTCGTGAAGAAGCTAAGCTTACGAACCATAACACATTGACAAATGTACACCATAAGGTGGCTTCACTAAGGACAAGATCTTCACATGAGCCAACAGTGTCACCTTCCATATGACATCAAGCCCTTCATGGATGAGGTATGTGTGACATTTCTCATGTTGATGTTTGTGATGCATTATTAGGCCAACCATACTTATGGAAGCAACATGTTGTGTATGAGTCAAGGCCTCATGTTGTTATTGTTACTTTGGGAAATAAGTTGTACAAGATACTGGAGGTAGCACTAGCTACTGTCATCTCTTTGGTTATTGCAAAACGATTTAGTAAGCTCATTTCCAAAACTAGGAAATTTGTTTTCCTAACGATACACCATAAATGAAAGAAGAATACTACAGCTTTGACCTCCAGACAGGGCCCTCTGCATGACAAATACAGATAGAAAAGGTCATGGAGGAGAATGAGGACATCTTCAGCTCCCCTATATGCACTGTCAAGTCAGGGACTCCATCGAATTGACTCCATGTATGTCATTTCCCAATGGACCAATCTATTGGTGCTTCACTTTAGAGAATGATGAAATCAAGAGGTAGATTCAAGAGCTGTTGCAGAAAGGTCACATCCAACCGAGTTCATCACCCCGTGGGAGCCCAATCATGTTGGTATAGAAGAAGGATGGGACTTGGAGACTTTGTATTGACTATGGGGGACTGAACAAGATCATTGTCTGGAATAGGTGCCTGATCCCATGGATTGATGACCTTCTGGACCAACTGACGGGGGTAAAATATTTCAGCAAGATCGATTTGAAGTTAGGATATCACTACGTACCAGTTGAAGCCTCTGATGTGTGGAATATTACCTTGAAAGCCAAGGAGGACCTTTTTGAATGGTTGGTTATGCCTTACGAGTTGACGAATGCTCCTGCAACCTTTATGGGGCTAATGGATGACATCTTGCGGCCATTCACCAACTCATTTATAGTGGTATAATTGGAGGATATCCCAATATTTAGCCAGAGTTGGGAAGGGTACATCCACCACATCCGAGAGGTTCTTCAAACACTCTGGCAACACAGGTTATCTGACAATTCAGAGAAATTCACTTTTGGCATGACCCAATTTTAGTATCTGGGATACATTATTCATGAATGGGGGGTGCATGTAGATCCAGCCAAGATCCAAGTCATTCGAGATTGGCCATCTCTGAACACTCTGACAGAGTTCCATAGTTTTTTTGGACTTCCAACTTCTACCGTAGGTTCATGTTGGGATTTTCTCATATCACTTCACCCTTGAATTAAGTTACTAAGGGAGAAGCGAAAGAAAAATTATTTTGGTCTAAATATAAAAAAAAAAGCATTCACAGAGTTGAAACATTGCCTATGTTCAATAACAGTGTTCCCATTACCAGACTTACAACAAGCATTTGAGGTCAAGACAGATGCCTCCATCTATGTGATTGGGGTAGTCCTTACTCAACATGGGCATCCAGTGGCATATCGTAGTAGGAAACTTTCAGACACAGTTCGAAAGTATCCCTCTTATGAAAAAGAGATGTATTCCGTTGTGCAGGCCTATTGAAAATCGAATCATTACATTTTGGGGAAGGAAACGGTCATCCAAATAGACCACTGGCCCCTATAGTTCATATAGAAATAAGGGAAAATGTAGAATGATTTCCATCAGAAGTGGTCCACATACCTCGAACAATTCCATTTGAATATCAAGTATAAGAAGGGAAGCACCAATAATGTTGTAGATTGCCTCAGTCGACCATCGATCATGGTGTTAACCATTATGCTCAACTCTTGTGGGAATGTGACTTCTGATTGGCCACTTCTCTACAAAATCATCTTAGATCAGGACAACAGGTTCCTTAGTATATTATTGTCTAGTCTCTAGTCGATGTTGGACATCAAAATCACTAAGTCCACCTCTTTCCATCCACAAATTGATGGCCAAATAAAGATTTTCAACATAATGATCATACACATTCTACGCATGTACAACTCAAAGAATCCACGCACATGGGATAAGCGCCTCCCCTATGTTCATCACAGCTATAACCAGGCCCTCCATAGCTTGACTAGCTAGAACCCTTTTCAGGTGGGCTTGGGATTCCAACCACTATGTCCCATTGATGTGGCCATGCCATTTACAATCACTTAGGCAGATCCAACTCATGTCCAGTCTGAAACATATAAGGAAAACAACTTCATTAAGCACATCCGACATATCTGCCAGTAGGTCCATGATATTTTTGAGAAATCAAATGCCACGTACAAGCAGCGACATGATCAACATCAGGTGCCACACACATTTCAGGTGGGCAACAAAGTCTGATTACATTTGAAAAAGGCACACCTTACTTGAGCCTATTAGAAACTGAAACCACTATGATATGTTCCTTACACCATTACGAAGTCTATGAGAGACAATTCATTTGAGCTTAGCATTCCCCCATTCCTTGGCTTGCACCCAATGTTCAATGTGGACTGCCTTCGGCCATAATTTCCACCATTACTAGACACATCCGACATTGCAAAACAACTCACACCAACAAAGTTAAATCTTGATTTTATGGAACAAGATACAACTAATGAAATCATAGACACATAGATCAAGCACACTCACCAATAGAAGATCCAACTGTATCGAGTTGTCGAAACAGGCCAACTCCTTCACTAGGGCCAGTGGTTCACTATGGATCAAGTTCAATAGAAATTTCCTCATATCATGGAGGAACTCAAGGAAATGAGGACCATTGCTTCCTAGGGGGGAGGAATGATCTAGATGGATATAGGTGGCCACCTACCAATTCCACTTGGACCCCAAACATTTCTTCTTTCAGTTTTTCAGTTTCCTTAATTTTAGCACAATTTACTATTCGTGGGAGTTTTTCGGGCCCTGAACTTACGGAGCCGTTTTGAGGCCTTAAATGACATTTTCTAGAAAATTTGGGAGAAAAATGGGTTCATGGAATGAATCTATTCATCCCAAAGTTGTATTCCGTGGATAGATATTCTAACAAGGTATTGTGCATGTCAAACAGAGATCATATGCCCAAGTTACAACCCCGGGAAGTTGATGTACCAATTTACCCAAAACAGGGACCATAGTTTGGCGCTTCATCTCATAGGTTAATTTTTTGGATATTTATGGTTTTCCATTGTTTCTCATCAATAAATAGGCATTAGAGCCTCATTGTAAGATAGTTGAGAGGCATGTAGCCACCACATCTCTCCTTAGAGATAAGCTACCATTGCCTAAGCTAGTTTATTTCCATTTCTATTTGCAAGCATATTTTAGTATTTTACATTAATGAAATGAAGTATTATTTCTGTTGTAGCTTTGTATTTGTAGTTATCTCTGTAATTTGTTATGGTCTTGTCTAAATCTAGATCATGTTTACATCTATGTATTTAGATTGTTTGTTAATATGTATTATTTATTTTACGTATAGATAATCCTAATGATTGGTATGTTTACTATGTTGCATTTGCAACATTTTTCTTGAGAACCAGGAGGGTTACTGAGAGTTTTAGGTGGTTGTAGTCACAATAAAAAAATAGCTTGTTAGTGTAAAAAACCCACACATTTGTTTCATAATTAAACCTTACCATAAGTACCAAATAGAATAAAAAACGTGAGAGCATATCTCACCCTTCGCATGAGCGTTATCACAAAGTAAAAGACTAAGATTGGAACATGAGTAGAGATATAGGAATCTAACTTAGTGGATAAATTTACATTTAAAAGGCCCCCCTGACTCCTAGAGCCATATTAATCCTCCTTACATAGGAAACATTCCCTGTCAAATCCTTATACTACTAGATTTCTCTATACTAGTTTGGTAGCCAAGAAAATCCATGTAGCTAATTGGGGAAGTGTGCATCTCCCTAAATAACCAAACCTATAGATTGTGCTTGACTTCCAAATTTTAGGTACAAGTCTTTGGCATAAGCATTATCATTAAATATTGTTTGGATACAATGTGTGTTTGAGGTGAATAAAAGAGATGGGAAGGTGTGAATTTTTATTGCTTTCTTGGATGTGATTCGGTCCAATACATGGACCCATAACACATGGGTTTAGGAATCAAACCATTAGAGGTTCAATTTTATCAAAACACAAAATCTATCTTCATCATATTTCTATTTCTTTCTTCTAAGTATGACACAACTTGTAAAGAAAAATAACACATTGAAAACATGAGAATTTCACTTGCACAGTTTCTTGTATCTTTCCAATGTAGCCTAAATTCCCCTCTATTATATTTTTATCATGATGTATGTTAGGGTCCAACCCTAACCCCTTTATTTATGTAATAAGGTTGATTCATAATTATAGCTAGTTAAAGAGTCAATACAACACATATTAATAATTATAAGTGGTTGACCCACATTTAAGAAAGGCACCAAAGTTAGTTGAAAATAGGCCATGGTATTAGATGGATGGTATTGAGAGAACCATGGTACTGACCCATGGTATTGCATGCATGAATCCTATATAAATGATAGAGACTCCCCATTAAGGAGTGTCACGTCTTATTTTGTAATTGAGATCTTCTTTGCTGGAGTTTGCCCCCTCGAAGAGGTAAGTGAACATTGCTTTCATCTCTAAACAATAAAATACTTGCTATTTTTCTCATATTGTTTTGTGTTCTCAGTTGTATTTCTTTGTATACTTAGTATTTTGGCATCTTCTCACAGGTCAAGAGCATAACAAGAGGCATCAAAGCACTTTCCAGGGCTGATGATATATCCATTTTTGGGCAAAACGTTTTTGGGGTATATCGGAAAATCCTAGGCTCACCTGAAACCTTGCCTTAGATAAACTGTCAGCCATCTTGCTACTATAGTACACTCAGAACAACACTCAGTGAGATTACTCACGTGTACAATAGGGTAGTCAGCTAGTACGGCTATGGATACAGTTGACCCTCCTTAGATAGTGCCTTGAAAGATTGGGTCAAGTACTACTGTTGGACACTTATGTATATTGTGATCTATAGCACCTAACATTGACTGAGACCATAGTTCTCTCGTCTCTCTGATGATCTCCCATTATCTTCTTTGCCAGATTAGATCTAGCAATTGGGGTTCTATTATCTCCGCAACAATCAGATCCACGAGTTCAAGTTCTATCACCAATGTACCATTTAGATTGATTAGGTGGGATTCCATCACAGCTGTAGTCCAACTCACCTTGAGTAGTTGGAGGTTTCGTAGGCCAATCTGTCCATTTGTGCAATGAGGAATGTGGCTCCTAAACCCTAGGGAGATTCTCCTAGGGCATTGGGCAATATTAAGTTTTCTGGAAATTGACCACTGCACTATTGATAAGCAGGGACTAAAACTTCATTCGGAGTAAAAAACAAAAAACGAGTCTGAGGCCTTCCCAGGACACTTATAAGAGACTTAGCCCATAAGAATCAGGATGATGACCTAATCGCGGAGGTACCATTCACTTGTGAGCTTCAATTTCTTAGGCAGCCCCAAATTTTTTCAAAGTGACGACAAGTGACTAGGATTTGTGTATGGTAGAAAGTAGAGCTCAAGACATGGCCAACAAGAAGATTGAAAACCTTGAAAATGAGTTGGATTATTTCTAGAGCTTAGTAGAGTAGATGTAGAAATTCATGGACACATTCAAAAGGAGCTCGTCGAGTTTGCATTCGGAGGAAGATGGTTTTAATGAAGACCTTGAAGGAGACTCTAGCCATCATATTTACTTCCATGGAAATCACAAACATTCCCACCCTCGACTACCCAAGCTGGATATGTGTAAATTTTATGTCTCTATTATGGCAGTATGGGTAGCATGAATGGACCAATATTTCACACTAAATGATATCCCAGATGATGAAACTAAACTACGTGTGGGAGGCCTTTAGCTGGACCAAGAGAGATGGCAATGGCAGCAGTGGCATCAAAAATGCTATCCCGGGAAAACTACTTGGTAAGTTTTCCCAAAATCCATTTGTGACTGCTTTGACCATGAATCTAATTTACTGGGTCCTCTTACCAAGCTCCAACAGACATGCACAATAAAAGGTTACATTCTAGCCTTTGAAAGAGTGGCCATCCATAGAGAATGTTTAGGAGATGAATTATACTTGAAATGTTTGATAAGTGGTCTCAAAGAAGCCATCCAAGACCATGTATAGATGCACCACCCACCTACATGGATGGACGCTTGCAAAAATGCTATTGAATTAGAACGTGCTTTAGCTTCCCAGTCACCTCATCCAAATTTCATAGCCAAGGGATGCCCCACCCAGGCTTAGGGTTAGGGCACTACGCAAACACTTAAGGTTCAAAAGATGTCACCACCAGAAATGGTTGAAAGAAGAAAACAAGGATTGTGCTACTACTATGATGAAAAATACTCCCCGGAGCATAAATGCAAGGATACAAAATTCTTTCAAATTATTATTACTGATCACAACTCATCTAAGGAAGCCCCACCCTTTGAGAGACCAGGGGAGGAAGATGAGGACACCCAACATGACAAATGAGCTCCCAACTATGCTAGAAGAACCAATTATATCACTACATGCTTTGGCATGCATTTCTGTGCCCCAAAGTCTCAAAATTAGAGGTTTTATTAAACATCACCCTCTAGTAGTATTGATTGATAGTGGTAGCACTCATAACTTTACCCATCAAAGAATCGTTGAAGCTGTTCATTGTTTTGTCAGGGTAGTCTCTAATTTCCAAGTCCAAATTGTTGATGGGGGGACAATGAAATGTGAAGGCCACTGTGAAAATATCAAACTTCAGATGGGAGATTACCACCTAAAGACCCACACGTTTTCAATCAACATGGGTGGATGTGACATTGTCTTGGGTGTTGAATGGTTTCACACAATATGCCCAATCACAATGGATTTCCAGGAGTTATATATGAGTTTAAATGTAGAATGATGACATACATACCCTCTATGGACTCCAGGCAAGTCTTCCTTCTACCATCAGTTCGCATCGAGTGGAAAAGTTGTTGGAAATGTAACATCATGGAGTTATTGCCCAATTTAATGCAATCTAAGGCATTGACCCCACTGCTCTTGAGATTCATCCTGAGATGCAACTAGTCTTAAACTACCACCAGCAAATATTTGACAAAACTAAAGAGATTCCACTCTCTAGAGGGGAACATGATAATAGAATCACTTTGGTTCCAGGGGAACAACCACCGAATGTGTGTGCATATAGATATCCTTTTTCCCAAAAGAATGAAACTGAAAAAATAATTAAGGAATGCTTAGAAGCCGATGTCATTCATCCTAGCATCAATCCTTATTCGTCACTAGTGGGCATGGTTCTCAAGAAACATGGGGAATGGAGCATGTGTCTAGACTTCAGGGCCCTTAACAAACTCACAGTAAAAGACAAATTCCCTATCCTGGTTGTTGATCAATGTTTGGATGAACTATATGGTGCTTAATTATTTAATAAGCTAGATCTTCACTCAGGCTATCACCAAATACACATGAAATAAGTAAACATTCCCAAGGCTGCTTTCCAAACTCATGATGGCCACTATGAATTCTTGGTCATGAAATTTGGTCTTTCTAATGCCCCACCCACTCTTCAAAGCCTCATGAATCACTTTCTGAAACTATATCTTAGAAAATTTGTCGTTGTTTTCTTTGATGACATTCTCATCTACAACCTCACCTGGGAAAAACATCTTTAGCATATATGAATTCTCTTGCAACTACTCCAGAAGCATAAATTATTTTTCAAATTGTCTAAGTGCTCTTTTGGCATGGAATAAGTCGAGTATTTGGGCCACATTGTGGGTCATGAAGGTGTCGAGGTGGATCCCAAAAAGATCTAGGCAATGCACGATTGGCCCCAACAAAAGATCTTGAAGATTTTGAGGGGATTCTTAGGTCTCACGAGTTACTATCATAAATTTGTCTATAGTTATCGCTGAATTAGTAGACCCCTCACTAACCTTGTCAAGAAATATTCATTCTTATGGACTGATGAAGCATAAGAGGTGTTTATAGCTCTCAAACAGGCCATGCGGTCCACTCTCATATTGGCACTGCCAGACTTCACCAAATCTTTTATGGTTGAACTTGATGCTTCAGGTACTGGTGTTGGTGTTGTATTAATGTAGGAAGGTTAAACCTTGGCTTTCACCAGCCCACAACTAAGTGGGAAACATCTGGGACAATCTACCTATGAGAAGGAGATGATGGTATTCTTACATGCAGTAGATATCTGGTGACCATACTTATTGGGGCGACATTTCCAAATCTGCACAGACCATCAAATTCTCAAATATTTTCTGGAGAAAGGTCTATCCTTTTCCAGGAAAATAAATGGCTGACCAAAATGTTGGGATATGATTCTAAGATAATTTACAAGAAAGTGCACAAAATTGTAGTAGCAGATGCTTTATCACACCAATTTGAGGATGAAAGCACCCTGCTATCAATTTCTCTCTCCATACCAGATTGGACTGAAGAAGCCCCCAAGGAATGGTTTTCACATCCCTCTCTCTCCCAAATGATTAATAACTTGAGAGCAAATCTTAATTCCATAGTGGGCTACTCTTGTAAGGATGTGATTCTTCACTACAAGGATAAAGTAGTGATATTGTGGACATTCACCCTCAAACACACATTTTGGCAGAGTTGCACTCATCTCCCACTATAGGCCATGTAGACTTTCAGAAGACTTATGCTCGCACTCATCATTCCTTTTTTTGGACAGGCATGAAAATTTACATTCTTACTTTTGTAGCTTAATGTGATGTGTGTCAACACCACAAAGGTGAAACAATCATGTCCCCAAGCACCTTACAAGCATTACCCATCCTTGCCTCAATCTGGACTAATCTTTCTATTGATTTCATTACTGGTCTTCCGAAGTTAGGCAACAAGGCAACCATCATGGTGGTTGTGGAAAGAATTTCCAAATATGCTCATTTTTGTGCCCTACCCCACCCATTTACCTCGACTTTGGTGGCTGAAGATTTCATGGACTAGATATTCAAATTTCATGGCATGCCCACCTCCATTGTGTCTGATCATGACTTGACCTTCACCAATAAATTTTGGAAAGAAATTTTCAAGCTACAAGGAACCCAACTCCAACTAAGTACTTCCTATCATCCCCAAACTGATGGTCAAACTGAAGCAGTCAACAAATGTTTGGAGACCTACCTAAGGTCCTTCACTTCAGAAAAGAAACATCAATGGGTACAACAATGGTTCCCTCTAGCTGAATGGTGGTATAATACTAACTATCATGTAGAAACCAAGATGGCTCCGTATGAAGTAGTGTATGGTCAACTCCCACCTTCACCTACTTCTTATCTCCCTGGATCCTATAAGGTGCAAGCAGTGGATCAAATCCTACAGAAGCGTGCAACCATGTTAACCCATCTCAAAGATAATCTCCATAAATCTCAAAATTGTATGAAGCAACAAGAAGACCAACATCGTTCAGAGTGCACATTTAAAGAAAGGGATTAGGTATTCTTGAGGCTACAACCAGACAAGCAAACATTAGTCAAAGAAAAGGGATATAAGAAATTATCTCCAAAATTCTACGGACCTTATCAAATACTTGAGTGCATTGGATAAGTAGCCTACATGCTAGCCTTGCTACCAACTTCAAAAAGCGATCCTGTATTCCATGTATCATGACTCAAGAAAGTGGTGGGGAACAATTGCATCATTCAAACTAGTCTATCTGAATTGGATGAATAAGGTTCACTAGGCTCCAACCTGAACAGGTCCTAGACCCTCGAGAATGACATTTGTGCAAGCACACAATCAAGGAAGTCCTCGTCAAGTGGAAAGAAACCTCTATAGAATATGCGACGTGGGAACCAACCACTATTCTTCAACAGCTTTTGTAGCTTCACCATTGAGAATAAGGCTACCTTTTATAGGGGAGGACATGTTAGGGCCCAAACCTAACCCCTTTATTTATGTAATAGGGTCGAGTCATAGTTATAGTTAGTTAAAGAGTCAATAAAGCCCATATCAATAATTGTAACAGATTGACTGTCATTTATGAAAGGGACCACAATTCGTTGTAAATAGGCCATGGTATTAGATAGATGGTATTGAGAGAACCATGGTACTGACCCATGGTATTTCATGTATGAATCCTATATAAAGCATAAAGACTCCCCATTGAGGAGCGTCGTGTCTTATTTTGTAATTGAGCTCTACTTTGCTATAGGTTTCCCCCTCGAAGAGGCAAGTTAACATTGATTTCATCTCTAAATAATAAAAGACTTTTTGTTTTCTCATATTGTTTTGTGTTTTGGGTTGTATTTATTCATATTTTTGGTATTCTGGCATCTTCTCGTAGGTCAAGAGCACCTCCACTCCACTACATTTTGTGATGTGTTCATCATCAATACCCTTAGTGTAGAAATGATCTTTGTATGCCCTCATTAATGGGAACAAATGCACCTATGAAAATTAAAACTAAGGATGGTGTCACATTCCTAATTACATGAGAATTAATAAAATCAAAATTCATGGAACAAATAAAGTGTACATTATAACTTTAACATGGTACTCTGAGATATTATTATAGAGTCTCTAGACTTAATCCCTATGTCTAATGCATCCTCTTCTCCTTCTGGGCAAGAAATAGACATGGTATATGCCTCTATCATTTAGTCAACCACCCAATTATTCTGACATATATTTCGAATATTTTCTTTTAATTGATCAACTTAAGGTATCATTTTACGATTCAATCACATGAATGCTTTCTTGTCATTATTCCATATCCCTCTTTTTTCTTCATGAGATTTTACCCATGGCTACATTCCTTCTATGTTGTCAAGAGCCAATTTATTAATGGGATCAATTTTTTAACTTGTTTATCTATACAACATTTCAAAATGAATAGTATGAAATTAGATATGTATTATCAACTTCATTCTAAACAATTTCTCTCTAAAATTTTACAAAGTATAGTTGACTTACTCTTTATCATGCAACTTTTCTATTCATGTAGATTACCTCCCCTAACCTATTTTCCTCATCCCATTAGCCGTCCTAAACCATTTCCCCTAGTGGTCCATTAATTTTCTTGGTGAACTCAGAATCATAAAGAAACGTCTCCTATAACATGTACCCATCTATCATCTATCCTTATGGTTTCTCTCTTTTTTGAAAGAGGACCTTAAATTTTTTAGTGTACCTCTATAAGAATAATAGTTATTGACATGAGAGAACCAAAACTAATTCAATTTCACTAGGTTTATGGATCGTAAGATGGACTTGGGTGTTCATAAAACTTGTGGGAAATTCCCTCTCAAGCATACAAACAATCTCAACTATCCTTTTATGCCATCTTGGAGTGCTAGAAATATGAATCTCCTCCTATGTGATCGAATGTATATAAATGCACATAATTCTGATATGGCACATGGTAGATCTTGGAAAATGTCAAGGTTCACACAAACAAAAAAGAGTAAAGGATAATTACACTAAAAAATAGGACCATACATAATTAATTTCCATAAGCTATGATTGCATACTATATTTTAACCTACATTATAGAAAAATAATAAATGGTCCTGTGATTTTAACTTTGATAAATATCCTTGTATAGAAAAGCAATGTTGTAAGGTGGATTTGTAAATAAGGTACCTTGTCACCAAATATAATATCTTTTTCCATATAAATACCAACTTTCTTCAAAATACATGGAGCATCATCATCTTTAAAATATGCCTCCTCTACATTATTTTATTGGCCCGTGTCTCTCTCTAGTATTTGATGAAATAATATCTCTCCTAATAGCCAATGCGTCGATTTTAGTTGAAGGCATACTCCTCTATAAAGAAGATGAAACATATTTAAATATATATATGGGGTGTAGTAAGTGGGAAATATTAATGTGTTCCCAATATGGAAGCTCATAAAATACAAATTTCATTTTCATCCAATTGGCCATTTTCTCAACATAGTTGTCAAAAATTTAAGGTCATCAAACTTAGTTTTCCCATTTCAATCGAAAAATTCTACAATTACCCTCTCCTTCTCTATGTTGTATGCCCTAATCTAATATGTTAGTGCCATTCTTTCACATCTTTAGGTTTTACTTGGTTCATCATTGAAAGCATATGCAACTCTTCTTTAATGGTGGTACTTTGTGAGGAATACCCTTGAGTATTCATACACTAGATTTCATAGCTCGATAGACTACCTAAACTTTATAAAAGGTCCTTAATAATTATATTCATGAAACAATTTTGTTATAAGACCTACAACAAAGATAGCTTCTTTAATTTGAGCATTTCATATAACATTAATTATAGGAACAAATCAATCAACATGATTACCAAAGAAAATTCCAAATCTTGGATAATTAACGATGTTGCCAAACATATTCCATAGACCATAAGAAGCCTTTCTATTGTGATTGATCTTAATACATCATATGAATTTGTGCCCTCCCATAATTTCTTAAAATTAATGTTTCATTGTTGGAGGTAGACATGAATTCTCTTCACTTGTCTTCTACTTGGGACTGTAAGAGCTAGCATGAGATGTTCATTCTTCATGAGAAACCAAGGGGGGATATTTCTACTGATCACCACCACTAGCCAGATAAAATATTTGGTATTTTCAATGGAATATGTTTTGACTCCATCCATGGCTATGCTTAGTCAAAGGATCCATACTTCGTCATTGAATTTATCAAGCCATGTATCCTCTATATGCTTCATGGCTATTTAGTCTATTGAGTTTCACATAAATATTGGCTCACTACTCTGTGAGGCATGTCGCTATTAAAAAATACCTAATTTATTGAATTAAAAGATCCTTTGAAGCCCCAAAACGATAGGCATGTTCCTCAATATCTTATGAGGAGCATGTGCATTAACATTATTTTTTGATTTCTAGTACATGTCATTCCAAAATTTTGGACATCCCTTGTTTCTTTAATATTCATTTCTACATAGAATACAATCATTCAAATATACATAATATTATATATACTCAATACCCAACCTTTTCAAAATTTTATCTTCCTTTGTGTATCTCTCAAAATAGACATTACCATTTTGAAGTACCTTATTTTTGAGCAATATATAATTAGTGGGAAAAATAAATGTACATTGTCATCAAGCATGCATAAAATAAACCATTTTAAATCTTTATTATGTGAGAATATTTCTTAAAAAATTAGAGAATTAATGGACACTTACCTCAAAAATGTCAAGAAACATGCATATAACACATTGTACATCGTGTTCAAGTTGTATAGTAACATTGTTAACTTTATTTCTGTAGACGTTGACCCATGCCTAAAATAGGGGTGAAGCAAATTTTAGGGTTTTGAAAAATATTTTGATGATTTTATCATCACCCCCTCATTCATTTTTCCAGAATGCATGTAACAAAATTCTCTCCCTGGCATGGATATCCCATAAGATATCATCCATCTGCACTTCTATATGATTTATTTTGCCCCCATCAAGCTAGAAACTAGTGTTACAATATAGGTTTTGAAATGGTTTCTTAAGATGTAGTGGGAATTGAATAAGTAGTTTATCCAAACATGTGTGGTATGCTTACTCTCAAAAAAATGTTTGTTTCACATAAATCTCTTAATTTGGGATCATAATGTGTGTAATAGAAGATGGTAGATAGATTGTTGATGATCAGAATCGTGACTTTTAAAAGTACTGTATATTATCTCAATCATATTAGTAACAAAGTGCACTTAAAACATTCATTAGAAGCTTAGAAATCATTGCCCCATAATAAATATGAAACAAATCACTTTATAAATGAAACATTAAATTAATAAATGCATTTATATTAGTTCCATTGAAAATATAAATATACAAATACTCAATCGTATATTTCTTACATCCCAAAGGGATGTCTAAAAGTAGAACCGATGGAAGGATTTTTTTATGAGCAGTTCGAAGTCTATGAAATTTGTTTAATTTATTAACAACTTGTCTCTAGTAGAAAAACCCTTATATTGGATGCACAAAAATAGATCAACATTCTCCTTCAATACTTTACATTTTGAACGACAACACACTATTGGTGTGTCATAAAAGAGATCCAATTCACTGTGTAGTATGATTGATACAGGATGGTTGCTATAAGATGTCATGTTACAATTAGAAGGGTATAATAGTTATCCATTTTTAAGAAACAATTATCTATAAAAAACTTCCTAATAAGAGCTTGCAACATTTTTGGACTAGTTGAATATCTTTTGCATATGAACTTGATATTGAATCATGATTATGCAAATTCAAATGAATATGCATAAATGACATTAATTGAATAAAATAAATGAATCATAAATAAAACATGGGCATAGTACAAATTCTGGGTGGGGGGTGGGGAATTGGAGAACTTATAACATTCTAAAATGAGCCGAAATATGAATAATTGATCATTTGATATTATAAAAATAATTAAACTACATTTCATATAAATCCATAACAAATAAATGAATATGGTTTTAAAAGAGTGTTTGTGTAGAATAGAACAATCTAACCATAAATGAAATTCCTAAGGGGTTTTAAAAGTTACTAGTGCACTCAATTATTTTAGGATTTCATATTGGATATATTTATACAAAATCAGCCAATGCACTAAATAATTATATGCACTAAAGAGTGACCATCATTGTTCCCTTACTTGCAAAGATAACATATGTATTTCACCAATTAAATTATATAACTATGCATTTTAATAAAACAAACAAATCAACACACTTTACACCAAAGAGTGCATTGAGAAAATGAAGTAAAAGAAAAAAAAACATTCACATTTATGATCAATGCACCAAACTATACAACAAAAAAATGTGCATTTATTTAATCTTTTCAAATGTGTGCTTGTAAATAAAAAATGTAGTTATTATTGAAAAGAATCCAGAAACTAAGTGCGATTGAGGGTTATAATTTATAATTTAAGGTAATTTGCATGGACAACATACATGAAGAGAATTTATTGGAAGCTTAAATTGGTGGACTAAAAGTTGACACTAAACATGATGTAGAGATCAATTTTTAAGATTAATCACATCATTACGATTTAGTCGATGTTTTGAACCAACTGATGTGGCTGATCCTTAGGACAAAGTAAGAAATCAATCAACATTTCCAACCAACTAATGTGGTTCACGTTATCCTGAGGATGAACCACATTAGTTGGTTCGAAACGTCGACCAAATCCTAACGATGTGATTAATCTGAAAGACTGGTATCTACATTATGGATCACAAAAGTCTTAGATCTAACACTAAACATGATATTTTATTAAAACAACCTAAACACATTATGGAATCTATGCCATTTGCATGTTATATTAAAGCCATGAATAAGGATATACATAAGTATACCATTGGATCATATGGAAGAAACATAAAATGTTTTGGGGTTTATGAGAAAATATTAATTCAACCTACTTCAATATCACAAAACATAATGGAAGAAATAGAAGAAAAATAACTATGCTTTGGTTGTGACAATGCATGCTCACAATGGCATAAATTTCAAGAAACATAATTTCTTATGTTTGAAAATATGGATGATAAGGAAATGGATGCATCTACAGAAAGGGATGAGGAAGAACATGTCAACTTAAAAAATAAAAAAACTGAGGCTAAAATTGTGTACAACATTGATTTAGAATGTGTGAAATAGATATTCATGTATTGGCATGTTTCTCAGCACCCCAAACCCTACATATTTTATGTTACATTCAGAAGAAAGAAGTCATACTACTTATTTACTTGGTTACTACCCATAACTTCATTGGTAAGATATTATCAAGTTACTCATTTTTTTTTAAATATAATGACATTTTTCTATGTTTCAGTCACTAATGGAGGGAGTATTAAATGTATGGGAAAACTTCATATCATTCAACTAAGAGATGATATAATTTGGGAATCCTAGTGGATGTGATTCTCATTGGAGGTGTATTTGTTCTTTCATGTATTAAATAATTAAGAGAAATAGGTACAAATTATCCATACTAATTTGAATTATTCATGAGATTTAAATTGGAAGGAATTATTCATTGAGATTTGAACTCAAAGGATTATAATCTAGACCTTATCAAGCCATTTGATTTCATAGAATGGGAATTATCCTAATAAATAGTAGCAAGGGAATTGTGGTTAAAATATATTATATGGGATTTAAGTAGGAAGATGGAAATATTCCAAAGGAATTAAAACACACCTTAGAGAAGAACTATAAGGTATTCCAAGAAATTCCTAGATGGATACCTCCACCTATATATCATGAATATCAAATATAATTAATACCTAAAGCCAACATGGATCCATCTTAACTATGGATTTACTAAGAACCGAGATGGATCAAATCATTCAATTTGGAAACCACTTTTAGAGTGAAGAACATGATGAAGGTTTTCCTGTCGAGAGATTTGATATATTTAAACTTCGAGTAGATGCAAAGTTGAGAAGGATATATGTTGATTATAGCAACACAATAATAAATGTTTTAACTAGAAGAAAATTTTTATTTTCATGTATTTTATATAATATATACATAGTTTCGATTGAAATATTTTATTTATGATTCACATTTTCCATATTGAAATATTAACACATGCCTCCTCATATTCTGAAGTAGAAAACATCTATTCGATTATTTCTGTTAATAATATTTTTTTAAATTCTACTTGTCAACTCTATATTAAATGTTCAACAAATTACAAATATCCCTCCGTTGTAGCATTGTTTGGCTTTGGTAAGTTAGCATTTATTAATGTTGGAAATAATACTGAGAGGGGGGGTGAATCAGTATTATCAACTCAGTAAAACATTTTCATTTTCTTACTCAGATTCATATATGCTACTTTAGTTAAGTATATCCGCGTGTATACGCGACTGTGTCTAATGAAACTAGCGTATATCCAGATTATTTATAAGTCAGATAATCCATTACATGTTGATCTTTAGATAATGCATCAAAACTTCTTTGACCATATGAATAGTAAATAGAAGCAATAAACACAATAGATCATCACACACAAGAAGCACACATGAACACCATGATATAAGGTAGAAACCTAATGTGGGTGAAAACCACCTGCTACAATTTGTTTCTATCTTCCTTTAATAAGAAACTTCTTTTACAATGTACTGGTGCATTCCTTTACTAGTACGCAGGCTGCAACCTGCAGAGAGCTACAACCCTCTCTCGTTCTCTAGCTTCTGCTGGAAGGGAGCTACAACCCCCATAGTTCTTGTACTAGCTAAGATACTAGTACATAGGCGTCGACCTACAATCTTCTCTCCTCCAGGTACCACGTTTCATAAATTTTCAGATTGGATACACTGAAACACAACTCTATAATCTGAAGGCCACGTTTCATCCAATTTTCATACTGGACCCATCAATATCATTGAAGCACACAATCAATCAACACTAGCATTATCAATCTCTGAATCACCCAATACTGAATCACTGAACCCTGTCAACAAAAAGCAGTTACCAGAACACAGAGCAGAACCCTAAACTCTGCAATACTATTCAGAACCAACTGTACTTCAAAATCATGCATTAAAGTGCATACACTACTTGGACAAACCAAACCCGCGTACATATGCGCTTTTACCAAAGCCAACCCGCGTATAGATCTATAAATATTCAATCATGACTTGCAGCAATTTCAAACTTAAGTTATACCCAGTTCAAATCATTACATGCGTCAGTATACAGATCTAGAATAAACATAATCAATCATATAGAGATAGTTCATTTCAAACCATTTGATCCCGATCTATCCTTAGATCTTGTTCTCCAGCAACTTGTGAGATCCCTCCTTAGCTTAGATCAAGCAACCCATAACCTGCATACTGGATCTCATCTTTCATCAGATATTCAAGAATTTCTCCATGCATTTGCCTAATGATCTTCTTTTCCTTTTATAGTCTTAGGCCTTGCTCAATACCATGGTCCAAAACCATAACAAACCAATACCATCAACTCAATACTAGGGATCAACACATCTGAC
>APFE031186411.1:58072-76744 GCA_000404065.3 Pinus taeda
CACACATGAACACCATGATATAAGGTGGAAACCCAATGTGGGTGAAAACCACCTGCTGCAATTTGTTTCTATCTTCCTATAATAAGAAACTTCTTTTACAATGTACTGGTACAGTTCTTTACCAGTATGCAGGCTGCAACCTGCAGAGAGCTACAACCCTCTCTCGTTCTCTAGCTTCTCTTGGAAGGGAGCTACAACCCCCATAGTTCTTGTACTAGCTAAGATACTAGTACGTAGGCGCTGACCTACAATCTTCTCTCCTCCAGGTACCACGTTTCATAAATTTTCAGACTGGATACACTGAAACACAACTCTATAATCTGAAGGCCATGTTTCATCCAATTTTCATACTGGACCCATCAATATCATTGAAGCACACAATCAATCAACAATAGCATTATCAATCTCTGAATCACCCAATACTGAATCACTGAAACCCTGTCAATAAAACAGTCACCAGAACGCAGAGCAGAACCCTGAACTCTACAACACTATTCAGAACCAACTGTATCATCAAAATCGTGCATTAAAGTGCATACGCTACTTGGACAAACCGAACCCACGTACATATGCGCTTTTACCAAAGCCACCCGCATATAAATCTATAAATATTCAATCATGACTTGCAGTGATTTCAAACTTAAGTTATACCCAGTTCAGAACATTACTTGCGTCAGTATACAAATCTAGAATAAACATAATCAATCATATAGAGATAGTTCATTTCAAACCATTTGATCCCGATCTATCCTTAGAACTTGTTCTCCATCAACTTGTGAGATCCCTCCTTAGCTTAGATCAAGCAGCCCATAACCTGCATACTGGATCTCATCCTTCATCAGATATTCAAGACTTTCTCAATACATTTGCCTAATGATCTTCTTCTCCTTTTATAGTCTTAGGCCTTGCTCAATACCATGGTCCAAAACCATAACAAACCAATACCATCAACTCAATAGTAGGGATCAACACATCTGTCGAGATGCCATGGTCCAAAAACCATAGGTTCAAATTCCAAGGACTAACCGCCATGGACCAAAGCTAAGTTTTCTAACATATACGTACTTTTTCGTGCATGGAAGTGTGTGTATATGCATACATGACTTCTGATCAACAATCTCGCGTGTATACGCGTTTTTGTATATAGAGAACTTGTGAGTATACCCTGCGTGTATACCCTACTTGGTATATAGCGAACCTGTGTATATATGCGACTTGGTACATATTGAACCTGCGTATAACCTGCCTCTGTGTGCGACTTGGTATATAGTGAACCTGCGTGTATACTCAGCTTTCTTCATTCTTTGTAATCTGATCATCAATTCTTTGCTACTGATCTACTGCACTATAATCTATCATATTGCCATCAAGGACAACACTTGTATCATAATGCCAACAATCTCCCCCTTTGGACTTGATGGCAAAGCTAATCTTTGTCACACTTAGAACTATCATCTGATGCATTTGAGTTGTCCTACATCCCATGCATTCAGTCACATCTGATATCTCTTTTGTAGATTCAGCTAGTTATATGTAAGTGAGATGATATTCTATGAGAGGGTTGCCATCAAGTACAACACATGCATCATAATGCCAACAATTAATTAAAAAAAATGAAAAAATGAAAAAATATTTTAAGAAAATGTTAAGTTAGGATATGGATAAAAAAAAAAAAACAAACAAACAAAATGTTAGGAATAAGTTGATGAATAAATCCATATCAAATAAAATGTTAGAATAGATGCCCTAAAAAAGGAAGGAAAAAATAAAAATAAAATATTAGATTATAAATAAAAGAAAAAGTAATAATTTATGAAAGTGTTGCACATCCAAATGCCACTACTCTTAGTGAATTTTATTTTTGCAAATAAATTTGTGCGTAGATTGTTTAAATTCCACACTAGTTCATACAATCCAATCATGCAGTTTAATCATGACTGGATTAGATTTAAACGAGTTGTTAATAGGTAGCAAATAAAATTGGCTCAACAATTTAATCTGAACCAGTGGAAGAAATGAGGGATAGAAGTAGATTAATCATTAAAAGGAAAATGTTGAGTTTCTAGTCTAAATGCACTCGGGTGACTAAGATTGAAAAAAATGTTAGGAATGTTAAAGGTAGGTAGAGAAATAAAATCAAATTGGAGCATGATAGGATTTTTATCCTAAGTTTAAACATTGGATATATATATGTATGTAACCAATGGTTTTAATTGAACATAATGTGCTAAATCTCAATGATAATCACACTTTATCCATTTATTCAACCCACATATCTCATATCCACCATATATTTTTTGACCCCATCATCACCTTTTATCTCACTCCACTAAACTCCCTCCATTTTCCTTTCATCCCTCGCACCTCCCTCCGATCTAAAACCTTATATTCCTCCTAAGCCCTCCCTTTCCATCCGAACATTACTAGCAAGGGGGTCTGAAGTCAAAATTTTTAGAAACTGCCAAGATATACACCTAGTTGTTCAGCACTTAAAATTCCAAAGTGCTTACAGCCCAAACTTACCCCCAAATGTAGTTTCCAGCCTTCTCCATCACTGCCGCTCCCACGTCACTTCCTTTCTCCCATCACCCTTATGTGGACCAATCTCCCACCTATCTTCCCACTATCCACTTAATTGATCACCCCTTCCATAATGAATATTCCATCAATCCATTTTCCTAGTCCCATTGGAGAATTAATACAATTTTAGTTGTTGATTAATAGACCTACTCCATTTTATTCCTTATAAAGCCTGTTCTTTCATAAAAAATATTACATAGTGCATTCCCATAACTCAGTCAATCACTAGATACTTCCAGCTTACAGCCAAAACAACAAATTCACCATTCAGGTGAATTTTATGTCCTATTCATAAGAAAGTCAACATCCATGTTCACTCAGTTTAGTTCAATGCACCTTTTTCCTGTTATCACTATATTTCAACCAAATCCTTACCATTTCTATCACCTTGAGTTTGTAATTCAAACACCACAATGCCTCCTAAGGGGAAGGAAGTTGCAGTAACCCCAAATCCTATCATTCATCCAAATGTTGATTTCCATAATACTCCCTTGATTGACAGATATTGTAAAATGCATGAGTCCTTGTTCGAATTTGACTTGTCTGAGATCTATTGTTGGATGAAGGACCAATTCATTGATCAAATAGATGAAATTGGACTTTGGGACTCCTATCTTCCTCATTACATCTTACCTCAAACCCATAAAGTATGTGAATTTTTCAGCAAATGTCAAGCATCTTATGACCCCAACCAAAGAGCTATTATCTCACCTACAAGAGAAATCCTATGCTCCATCAATGCTCAATCCATTGAACAGATGTTGTAGGCCCCAACCATTGTGCCAAACACTCCTTTTTCTCATGAGATCCTAACAGAAGCCTATTAGAAACTAGATTTCACTAAAAGAGCTCAAAACCTAGAACATTTCCTAGCTATAGAAAGCCCTCTGCCTAAAAGAAACCCTCCCTATGATTCATCAATACTTCTAGACAGAACCAAGAAAACTACTACCATTATCTCTTATCTCAATGGTTACTATTCTGATCAATATGTAGATGAAGCCATCATTCGTTTCTTTTCTATATTTTATGCTGGTACCAAGCCCACTGTTCTTTTCAACTTTAGTCAATTTCTAGCTCAGGCCATTCGTGAACAATTTGTCTAGTTCAATACTCAAGAGGTATTCAAGTATGCTTCAGTACTTGTATATATTTTTATTTATTTTTAGGGAGATGAGTTTCCATTGACTTTGTAGAAGCTAAATGAAGAAGGGAACCATCAATCAGTTATCTTTTGGACTTTTATGGGAATGAAGGAGAAACAAGAATTTTCATATAAACATTTCATAGAATTGTTTGTTCATCTCACCATCAATCTTGTGAACAACACTATAGAACCAAGAATTAGTGATGAAATTGTAAAATTTTTGTATCTAGTTCAGCAAGCCACAATAGGAGATTAGTACCATTACGAAAATTATACAGAGATTAGAGTCTATGGTTGTGAGCTTCCACCTTATAAGCTACCTAAGTACCTCCCTATGAGAAACTTTTCATTAGAATATATTAGGCATATGCTCAACACAGATGAAGTGCATTTTGTGGTTCCAAAGAAGAAATAACAGTTTAAGCTAAAGAGTCTGGTTGGTCCATTCACATGTAACACTAGAGCAGCAGGAGAAGAAGCATACAGGTTATTGAAAGATATGAAGTTTGGCCTCATCTTTAATTGGTCTTATGAACCAATCAGAGTTATTTCAAAACTTAGAGTAGAAAGTAAATTTACTCCATACCATGACACATCGAGGCTTGAAATGGAGGAATATAAAAATCTGTTAGAATGGAAGGAAAACACCCTTCAAGAACTTGAAGAACATGAATTCTCTACTTCAAATGTACAGACTCCACTTGCATAGGAAAAGACAGCCAAATGAAGAAGGGAAGAGTAGTCATCGCCTATAACTGAAGTATCAACTCAAGGCTTTAGAATTATGCACACAAAGAAGAGCCCTAGCATCTCTTTGAAGGTCAATGAAACTAATGAGTCACAAAAAGCAAAATTTGACAGACTTGGCAAGACATCTCTTTTCACTTAGTCTTGTAGAAAGTCTACTCAATCCCCCACTCATTCCACCACATTTCATGAGCAGCAGGTGATTTATACCAATGAAGGAAGTCGAAGGATAAAAATCAAGAAGATGATATTTTTCATGTTTTCAGTGAAGTTAAGAAGAAGAATGAGGAGTTAAAATTGAACACTTATACTCAATTCTGGAAACATTCTTCCAGTTCTCAAGCCAGAACCCTTTCAGTGTTTGACTCTTAAAAGGGTAAAATGCATATGGCTTTCTTATAAGATAAGATTCCACAACCCTGAACGATTGTACATTACCAAAAGCAAACTTCCTTTGAATTCAATGTTAAATATGTACATCCATTTAACCAAATTGAGATGCACAAACAAACTAGCGAAATTATTTCTTTCACTTCACCACAAGTCTCTCAAAGATGCAGGTTACTTGGGCTAATACACAATCACAACTCAAGTTTGAAAAATTTTCATCATTGGAAAAATACAACAACATCAAAGCTTTAGAAGATCTGGCACTGAATATGGTATATGATCGCTCTGATATAAAAGCTACAAAATAATTTGTCAAGAAGAAAAATGTTGAGATTTTAGCATTAAGGAAGCAACTCAAATTTCCAGCTTCAGAGGACCCAATGACTAAAGAAATTGAAGAAACTAAGACTAAGAAATCAGACATGATGAAACTCATTATGGAAAAAATCTACAAATAAAATAGATGGAGGAACAAATGGAAAAATTTGTCAAAGAGAAAGAGGAAGCTGTGAAAAAGGCCAATATTCCAATTGATTTATTTACTCTTACAACAGTCTCTATAAATATAGTTTATGCCTCCGGCATAGCAGCAACCACAGGTACAATAGAAGGAGTTGAATAGCTTGTTCAAGTTGTTCAGAACCTGTCTATTCAAACATAGGAAATTAAGAAATTGCAAGATCAAATGAAGACACTACAACACCTGAAAGCAGCTGTAGAGAGCTCACATGTAGTTGAATTGTAGAGGACAAGAGATAAAATTAAGAGATTGCAGAAAGAATTCAAAGACTCTTACCTTAGAAATACAATGGGTTTCGTAAAGGAAAATATATGGGGGGAAATTATTGAATCAAGCAAAGATATTTGGCCTTATATCAAAATAAGTTTTGAGCGAAAGGACTTGTTGGAAAAATCTTGAGAAGCTATTGAAAGTATCTTAAATAAACCTAAGGAGAAACCATAAATAGTGATTGAAATAATCAAGATTCTGAATGCTAAAGACAACTATGAGATTGAGGAATCGGGTATTGATGACAACAAAAAAACAATACTGGAAGTGAAGAAAGTTATTACAAAGAGAAATCTCATTCTTCAGTTGAAGGAAAAGTGCATCTGCATAAATGTAATAGTTCAACATTTTTTTAGAAGGATAGAACTGTTGACCAGCAAGGATTTTCCCTCCATATTTTTGTTAAATGATAAGTTAATTCCTATTCAAGGCTATGTCTGCAAACTTACAGAAGTTGCAACCATTGCAGCTACATTTTCCAATATAAAGGGTACGTCAACACCAAATATTGTGGTGAATGTACTTTGAGATATGCTTTTCATCCTTACTGAAGTAAAACACATATTTTTAGTAAAACCTACTTTTAGTAAATATACAGAAATGGATGAAGTTTATCGAAGGGAAATTAAGTTCTCTATCCCAGATGAAAAATGTTGGGAACAATTAACTGATTTACTTGATTGAAAGAAGGATCAACGTCATTCGAAATTTTGGGGAACATTCATCAACAGATCAACAACATGTAGAATTTTAGGGAGCAATAATCAATAGTTCCACAGTAAAATAGTGATAGATCGACTATCAGTTCATTTTTCTGATTTTGTATTAAGCTATTTTTGTAAATTTTTTTAAGATATTTTCTTAACATTAACACTTGTATAAATAATTCTCTTCCATGAGTTATTAAGGGTTGCACCCTTGAAGAAACATTTGTAAGCACTAAATCTACTCACCTTTTTCTGAATTATTAATAGAAAAGAAAAGGATTCTGAATTTTGATTCATACAATTTTGTATTCCTTGTAAGTTTTTTGAGTTTTCATTCACTATGTTTTCTTCATATTCTTGAGTTTTAGAAAGATAACCAGGTAGGAACAGTTGTGTTTCAATTACTCCTAGAAACTCTCTGAAGTGATCATCGTTAAAGAGAATTAATTACAAAAACTATTTGTTTAAGCAATTCCCTCTAAATCATAAAATTATTAGTCTCTTTGGAATCTTATGCATATTTCATTAAAACATTCTGAACATTGTTTGAAGGTTTTTCTTACTTGTGGTTATTTGATTTTCTATTTGAAAAACTGCAATAGTAATATCATCTTTCTATTTCTACTCATCACCAGATAAGCTCAACCGCTGTGTGGATTTTAATAGCAGCCCTCTGTTTATGTATTAGTATTATTCAAAAAGGTTAGGCGTCATTGTTATAAATCTATTTCATACATTAGTCCTCCAAAATTAAAGCATAACATCCAAAACATTTTAGATGCTCTGGCATGATAGCTAACCATTATCATCTCAGAGATACAACATCAATTTGGCACCATTGTCCAGGACTTGAATATGATTAGTTTTCCTGGGAAAACTGTATAAATCCTATTCCTTTAAGGGTGACTAAAGGTCTAGATAGGCCAAAATCCTTCACTTGATGACTCCACTATGCCAAACTGGCACCTTTTAAGCACACTAGATCTCGTTTTGAATCTAACACAGTTAATCCTATCATAGACCAAGAAAAACTTATGAGAAAGGTAAATCCTAAAAGAAGGCATCAACCATCTTCTTCTTCTTCAGCCTTGCAGTTTAAAGATATATTACCATTTGATCCCTATAGTAACATTCCATAAAATCCAGATTTAACACAATTATCACCTAGGGTTTCTGAACTCTTAGATATGCGAGTTGATTTCAAATCAGCTTTTGTCATTCACTCATTTGAAACATGTCAAGAACACCCACTACCATTAGGATCACCTAAATATGAGTCTAACTCAGGTGTTCATTTCCCTAAATAAAAACCTACGGACTTCATATCCCCCACTACTTATTCATTTCCTTCCACTTCTGAACAACCTGAAGCTTATAGTTCTAAACAACACGAGGGGACCTTTTCTATATATTTAAATCCACTCTTTGAAACAAAAGAGGATATTCATTCGCAGGTCCAGAGGTTATTTATTAATACTCCAATAAAGCCATTAAGCACATCCCTGCCTTCTTTTTCCCCTCCTTCAACTCCACATAGTTATACACCCTCTCTATCACCATCCTCTTCTTATTCTTCTTCATCCACATAAATACCTCATACACCACCTTCTACTATGGCATTCCAAACTATTGTATAGGCCAAATATGCAGTGTTAGTTTTACCTCAAAACCCTGATGCATTCCATCCTGGATATTTAAAACAACTTCCTAGGTATAATGGAGAAACTGGTTCCTCAGTTGAGGGCCACCTTCAAGCATTTCTAGATTTTGCAGATAATATGAATATTGATTGAGAAAATGTTTATATGATGTTGTTTGTTCAATATCGTGAAGGAAATAACCTGGTTTAGGCAGTTACCTGCAAATTTCATCATGTCTTGGGAAGAATTAACAAATATATTCAAAAACCAATGGGGTGTGAAGAAAGATGTTATTTACTCTTTGAATGAGTTTGAAGAACTTAAAATAAACTCTGGAGAACCAGTGTTTGATTTTGTTAAAAGATTCAAGAAACTTTATCATAAGATTGCCCTTGATTGCAAACCCCCTGTAGCAGCAGCCAAATCTAGCTTTTCAAAATCTTTTGAAAATGATTTTGTTCTAATGTTAAGAGAATGAACATCTAGGACTCTTTAAGACATGCAAACTAATGCTATATAGGTGGAAGCAAATAGGGCTGCCTGAATGAATTTAAAAGAAAAAGAGGAGAAGGCCCAAAGAAATCTTAAATCTAGTCAAGAGGCCTCTACTTCATCAAAGACTAAAACATAGGATTCTAAAATAGACAAGATAACTTCACTTCTTAGAAATATGTCTAATAGAATTTCCAATATTGAGACTCAACCTATAATAGTTCAACAGGCGGTCACTGGACCTCAAAATCAAAATCAAGGTCAATAGAAAAGAAATCCACAATTACAAATTCTCCAAAGACCTAGTAATGATCAGCAGGTTCCAACTCCTTTACTAATAGATGATCAACAACCTAATGAAAATACCATGACTATCACTGAAGATATTAGCAATATGGATACATCTTCTAGTCAGACCACTAATATTCCTCTTTCACAACATGGGCAAGGTCAACAAGATCAATAATGCTCATAGGTTTCCAATACCATGCCTTCTCTGAATTCTTAATTTCCAATATAAACAAAAGATACGGTCTTAGACTTAGACCTGGCCCTGGAAGACCGCCTAAGGAAATCTCAACAACTGGACCTCATACTAAAGATATTGAAACTCATACAACTACTATTCGACCATTAAATCAACCAACCGATACAACTCAAATTGAAAAAATTGTCTTAACTCCATTTAATGCTGAAAAGGATTTAGAAAGAGTTAAAATCCCTATACCACTTTTAGAACTTTCCAAAAACCATGGATATAAAATTCAAGTTTCCAAATGGATACGAAATAGCTCCATTGATACTGAAAGTGATGTTATTAGCCTTCATGATGAACAACCAACAGTTGTCTTTGGCCCTAGCTCAAATATGATAGATGAAATAGTACCCACTTTCTACCTGACAGTAAAGACAAATGATTCCATGATATACAATTTTATGCTTGATTCTGGAGCATCACATAGTCTCATGCCAAAAGCAATCATGGATCATTTAGATTTGTACATAACTAGATCCTATCATGATTTGTACACCTTTGATTCCAAGACGGTACGTTTCCTAAGAATGATTAAGGATTTAGTAGTCACTCTTGCCCAAGTCCTAGTAAAGAGTATAGTATTAGATATAGTTGTCAATGATATCCATCCAAAATTTGGAATGCTCCTTTCAAGCTCTTACTATGCCAAATTAGGGGGAAGTCTTCAACTGGACATGTCTTATGTCACTATTCCAGTTTATGGGGGAGAGGAACTTAGGTTGTATGGAGAGGTAACATTTGTTCACGTTGTATGTAAAACAAATCAACCAAGGAACCATCCCATCTATGCAATTGATCAAGATTTTGGAAATTTTCCACTCTCGTCAAATGAAATACATGAATCCCAAGTAAAAATTGAATATGTAATTGAAAACCCTATACCAAATCAAACTGACATATGGAAACTATTCTTTGATGATTCTTATTCAAAGGATGGAACAGGGGCTAGGGTAGTACTAATCTCACCAGAAAAAGAAAACATTACACAATCATGTAAACTTGATTTTGAAGTTACCAATACTGTAGTAGACTATGAGGCTTTTCTTCTAGGACTATGAATAGCCAAGAATTTAAAAGTACACAACCTGAGTGTTTTCACTAGCTCAGAGCTTATTGTAAAACAAGTTAGAAATCTTTGCCAAACAAAACATCCTAGGCTTAGATCCTATGAAAATGAGGTTTGGAATTCAATTGAAAATTTATTTAGTTCTTTTAACTTGACTTATATCCTAAGAAATGAGATTATTCATGCAGATTCCCTAGCTATCTCTGTTAGTTCATTTAATATTCTTGATCAAACTAATGTGCTCTATCAAATACAAGTCAAATAGAAGCCATCCATCATAGATAGTCTAAAATACTGGAAGATATTTGAAGATGATGAACAACTAAAATCTTTTCTACAGGTTGTAGATGAATTTTTGAGTTCTACAAATTGGTGAAGATAGAACAGAAACAAATGAAAACAGAAATGAAATGATAGTTCAAATTTCAATTCAAAAATTGCTAATCATGATATCATTCAATTTTATTCTGAAAGGTCTTATCCATTTAGAGAAATTATTTTATCAAAATGATGTCCTCATAAACTCTCAGTCAATTTCTCCACAAGATGACATAGAGGAATTAAATATTGGAACAAATGATGACATTAAGAACATCAAAATCTATGTGTCCTTAGATCCTGAAATCAAAGCTCAACACCTTAAGTTGCTTGAAAAATATAGGGATGTTTTTTCCTGGACCTATGTTGATTTAAAGACTTATGATACATCACTAATACAACATAAGATTCCTTTAAAAACAGAAGCTAAGCCTTATCAACAGAAACTAAGGAGGATTAATCCAGTTCTTCTACCAACTATAGAAAAAAAGCTTAAGAAAACCCTAGATGTCTAGATTATCGTGCCTCTAAGATACTCTAATTGGGTTGCCAATTTAGTTCTCATTTGAAAGAATAATGGGGAAGTCAGACTTTCTGTGGACTTTAGGAATTTTAATAAAGCATCATTAAAAGATAACTATCCTTTACCCAAAATTGATCAGTTACTTCATATGGTTTCTGGAGAAAAAGGACTTTTCATGCTTGATGGCTTTTAAGGTTACAATCAGGTAATGGTTGATCCAGTAGACAGAGAAGACCACTTTTACTACATCTTGGGGTACATTTATGTATTCTAGGATGCCCTTTGGCTTATCCAGTGTTGTAGCAACGTTTCGAAGAGATATGGACATAGATGTTTTGGCTCAACTAAACAAATTTTTAGTCATTTATCTTGATGACATCACTATTTTTTCTAATTTTGATTGGAAACATCTAAAGAACTTGATGAAGGTTTTTGACAAGTGTAGGAAAGTCATAATATCCTTGAATCCTATAAATTATCTATTTGCTACCAAAGAGGGAAAATTGGTAGGCCATATAATCTCAAAAGAAGGAGGGGTGATTGATCCCAAACATGTATTTGCTTTTCAAACATTGTCATTACCTAGAAATAAGAAGAAGATTCAAGCTTTTATAGGAAATATTAACTTTTTAAGAAGGTTCATCCCAAATTATGTTTAAATTGTAAAAAACATAATTGATATGCTCTGAAAGGATCATGAAGTTAAATGGACTATCCCTTCCAGACATGCATTTGACCAAATCAAGAAAGCTATCTCTAAATCTCCAACTTTGGCCAGTCTTGATTACACCAAACCATTCATTATCTTTTCCTTTGCCTCTGAAACAACCCTTGTTGATGTTCTATTACAAAAGAATGAAGATTCCCATGACCGACCTATAGCCTTTTTTAGTAAGGTTATACGAGATGTTGAGATCAGGTATGACATAATTGAGAAACAATCCTATGCCCTCAGAGAAGCCCTCAAATAATTTAGTATGTATGCCCTAAATTCACCTATTACTACTTGCGTTCCTAACAATGCTTTAAAAATTCTTTTAACCCAACCAGACGTTAATGGGAAGAGAGGTAGATGGATCACTCAAACACTGGAGTATGATCTAACTATCAAAATCACAAATCTAATAAAGGGTCATGGATTAGCTAATCTTCTAGCTAAATCCAACTATAAAGTGCTAGGCATCAACTCCCTTTTGGAAATACAAGGGGAGAATCCACAAGAACCTTCCCAAAATTCAAATAAGAATCCATAAGAACCTTCCCAGCATCCTCAAGGAAAGAATCCATAAGAACCTTTACCTTCAAATCAGACCATTTCTGTACACATTGATGAGAAATTTCATTTATCAGATTCGTATCAAGATATTGTAAATTTCTTGATCCATTTTGAATGTCCATCATCATTCTCCAAAAGACAATGTAAAACTCTTAGATTAAAAGTAGTGAAGTACTATATCATAAATGCAAATCTATACTGGAAGGACCGACTCAATATGTTGTTATTATGTTTAGCATAATCAGAGACTGGAGGGATCATTCATCAGTTTCCTATAAGATTTTGTGAAGGAAATTGTGCTTCGAGACAAACAACATATAAGATATAAGGGTAGGATTTTATTGGCCAATATTTTTCTTACAAGTATCAGGAAAAGTCAGAAGTTGTGTCCCTTGTCAGATGTTTGCTGGTAAGAAAAAATCAATAGCTCTTTGATTAATCCCAAAAATAGTCCTAACACCTCTTATCTAATGGGGATTATATTTTATTGAATAGATTCATCCTACTTCAAGCAAACAACATAGATGGATACTCAATGGAACAGACTACTTTACTAAATGGGTGGAAGCAATTCTAGTAAGAAATGTTATTGATTCAGTACTAATCAAATTCATTGAAGAAAACATTTTATCTAGGTTTGGTTGCCAAACCCAAATTGTTACTGGTAATGCCAAGACATTTTCCAGTGTTAAAATGATTGAGTGTTTCCAAAAATATCAAATTCTACTACATCATTCAACTCCATATTATCCTGAAGGAAATGGTCTTATAGAATCATCCAAGAAAACCATGGTAAAGGTTATTAAAAAAACAATAGCAGATCATAAAAAGAGCTAGGAAACTCATCTATTTTATGGAGTCTGGGCAAATAGGATTACTCCAAAGAGATCTACTGGAAAATCTCCTTTTCATTTAGTTTATGGGAAATATGCAATTTCCCTACCAACTTGGTCTTCCCTGTTTCAAAGTTTCTGCAAGATTCAACTGATGAACCTGATGATTTTTCAAGGAGGATAAATCAAATTATTGAACTAAATGTGACCAGAGATGAAGTCCAATACAAATTGAAAAAGTATGAAAATAAGATGAAGAGACTATTTGATAGAAGAGCTACGTAAAGGGACTTCAAAGAGGGTGATCTAGTTCGAAGATGGGATTCGAGAAGAGAAGACAAGGGAAAACATGGAAAGTTTGACAACCTATGGTTTGGACCTTTAGCAATTGCTAAACTAAAAGGAAACAACACTTTTGTGCTACAAAATATAGAGGGACTATATTCCACACATCCTATTAATGGAAGATTTCTCAAGCATTACATTCAGTATTGAGAAGATGAATTAAATTTCACCACTACCATTGTAAAAAGTCCGGTTTATTTTACTTTTTCCACTGTTAGTGTGATTTTTTCATAGCTAAGACTCCATATCCCGAGGAGAAGGCACATGGATTTGCAATTTCTCTGCACTCTACAGGAGAAGGCAGTCCCTAGTTGGAGCCTATGTTGTAACATTGTTTGGTTTTGGTAAGTTAGAATTTATTAGCTCGAAAAAAATGAAAAAAAGAAAAAAAAATTCAGAAAATGTTAGGTTAGGATATGGGTAAAAGAAAAGAATGAAGAAAAAAATGTTAGGAATATTTTGATGAATAAGTCCATATCAAATAAAATGTTAGAATAGATGCCCTAAAAAAGGAAGAAATAAAATAAAATAAAATAAAATGTTAGATTACAAATAAAGGAAAAAATAATAAGTTAGGAAAGTGTTGCACATCCAAATGCCACTACTCTTAGTCCATTTTATTTTTGCAAATAAAGTTGTGTGAAGATTGTTTAGATGCCACACTAGTTCATACAATCCAATCATGCACTTTAATCATGTTTGGATTAGATTTAGACTATTTGCTAATAGGTAGCAGATAAAGTTGGCTCAACAGTTTAATCTAAGCCAATGGAAGCAATAATGGATATAAGTAGATTAATAATTAAAAGGAAAATGTTGAATTTCTAGTCTAAATGCACTCGAGTGGCTAAGAAATGCACTCAGGTGACTAAGATGCAATTTTTTTTTAGGGAAGATAAGGGTACGTAGAGAAATAAAATGAAATTGGAGCATGATATGATTTTTATCCTACGTTTAAACATTGGATGTATGCATATGTGACAAATGATTTTAATTGACCATAATGGGCTAAATCAAAATGATAATCACACTTTATCCATTTATTCAGCCCACATCTATCACATCTGCCATATCTTTTTTCACCCCACCATCACTTTCCACCTCACTCCACTAAACTCCCTCCATTTTACTTTCATCCCTCACACCTCCCTCTGATATGAAAGCTTTTATCCTCCTCGGCCCTCCCTTTCCATCTGAATGTTATCAACGGGAGGGGGTCTGAAGTCAAAAGTTTTAGAAACCTCACCTCGTAACTTCCAACATCTGCGCCTAGTTGTTCAATAGTTAAAATCCCAAACTGCTTACCACCCGGACTCACCCATGAATGTAATTTTTGGCCTTCTTCATCACCACTGCTCCCACATCACTTCCTCTGTCCCATCATCCTTACGTGGACCAATCTTCCACATGTCTACATGTTATCAATTTAATTCACCACCCCTTCCATAATCAATATTCCATGAGTCCATTTTCCTAGTCCTGTGGGAGAATTAATACGAATTTAGTTGTTGATTAACATACCCGTTCCATTTTATGCCTTATAAACCATGTTCCTTGATAAAAAATTGTTACAAAATGCATTACGATAACTCAATTGATCAATGGATACTTGCAGCTTAAAGCCAAAGTGATCAATTTAGTATTCAAGTGAACTTTCTGTCTTTTTCACAAGCAAGCCATCATCCAGGTTCACTTAATCTATTTCAATTGTATTGTTTTTTTGTTATCACTATATTTCAATTGAACCCTTTCCATTTTTTTCACCTTCAGTCTGTAATCCAATCACCGGAATTCCTCCTTAGGGGAAGGAAGCTGTAGAAACTGTAAATGCTCTCATTCATCCACAAGTTCATTTCCATCATACTCCCATGGCTGACAGAGACTGTAAAATCCATGAGTCCTTGTCTAAATTTGACTTGTTTGAGATATATTGTTGGATGGAGGACCAATTCATTGATCAAAGAGATGAAATTGGACTTTTTGACTCCCATCTTCCTCATTACATCTTCCCTCAAACCCAAAGAGCACCTGAATTTGTGAGAAAATGTCAAGCATCTTATGACCCTAGTCAAAGAGCTATTTTCTCACCTACATGAACAATCATGTGCTCCATCAATGCTCAATCCAGTGAACAGATGTTACAATCCCCAACTATTTTGCCAAACACTCATTTTCTCATGAAATCCTAATAGAAGCCTATAAAAAACTAGATTTTAGTAAAAGAGCTCGAACCGTAGAAATTTTCCTACCTTTTAGATAGCCCTCTACCTAAAAGAAACCCTCCCTATGATTCATCAATATTCCGTGATAGAACCAAGTAAGTTACCACCATCCTCTATTATCTCCTTAGTTGATATTCTGATGAATATGTTGATGAAGCCATCATTGGTTTCTTTTCTATCTTTCTTGTTGGTTCCAAGCCCAATGTTCCTTTCAAATTTAGTCAATTTCTGGCTGAGGCCATTCATGGATAGTTTTTCCAGTTCAATACTCAAGAGGTATTCAAGTATGCTTCAATACTTGTATATTTTTTTATCTCTTTTTAGGGAGACAAGTTTCATTCACTTTGCAGAAGCTAGATGAAGAAGGGACCCAACAATCAATTACGTTTTGGACTTCTATGGGAATGAAAGAGAAAGAATAATTTTCATAGAAAGAGTTCATAGAATTGTTTTTACATCCAACAATTAATCTTTTGAGCAGAAATCCAGAACCAAGAATTAGTGATGAAATTGTAAATGTTTTGTAGCTATTAGAGCTATGAACTTCCACCATAAAAGTTTCTTAAGTACCTCCCTATGAGAATTTTTGCATTAGAATATATTAGGGAGATGCTCAATGTAGATGAAGTGCATTTTGTGGTTGGAAAGAAGAAATCATAGTTTAACCTAAAGACTCCAGTTGTTCCATTCATTTGCAACACTAGAGAAACAGGAGAAGAAGTAGACTGGTTATTGAAATAGATGATGTTTGGCATCAGATTTACTTGTTATTATGAGCGAGTGGGAATGATTTACTCCATATCATCACGCAGCCAGGCCTAAAACTGAGCGATATAAAAATATGTTAGAATGGAAGGAAAATGCCCTTCAAGAAGCTGAAGAACACGAAGTCTCTACTTCAAATGTAAAAACTCCACTTGCACAGGAAAAGATAGCTGAACAAGGAAGGGAAGTATAGTCATCTCCTACAATTGAAGTATCAAGTCAAGGCTTTAGAATTGTGAACAGAAAGAAGAGACCTAGGGTCTCTTTGAAGGTCAGTGCGACTACTGAGTCACAGAAAGAAGCATTTGATAGACTTGGATAGACATCTCTTTTCACATAGTCTAGTGGATAGTCTACTCAATGTCCCACTTATTCCACCACATCTCATGAACAGGAAGCGATTCAGACTAGTTAAGGCAGTCAGAAGGATAAAAATCAAGAAGATGATATTTTTCATGGTTTCAGTGAAATTAAGAAGAAGAATAAGGAGTTAAAATTTAAAATCTATACTCAATTCTAGAAACATTCGTCCAATTCTCAAGACAGACTTATTTCAATGTTTGACTCTAAAAAGGGTAAAATGCAGATGGATTTCTTACACGATCAGATTCCATAACCCATAACTGCTTGACATTACCAGAAGAAGACTTCCTTTGAATTCAATGTTAAATGTGTACATCCAATTGTCCAAATTGAGATGCACAAACTAACTGGCCAAATGATTGCTTCCACTTTAACTAACACTACCATGAGTATGTCAAAGATGCAGGTTACCTTGGCTAATACACATTGACATCTCAAGCTTGAAAAAGTTTCCTCATTGGCAAAATACAGCAACATCAAAACTTTGGAAGATCTGGCATTGAAGATGGGATATGATCCCTATGATATAAAAGCTACAGAAGAAATTTTCAAGAAGAAAAACGTTGAGATTTCAGCATTAAAGAAGCAACTCGAATTGCGAGCTTCAGAGGACCCGCTGCCTAAAGAAATTGAAGAAACTGAGACTTAGAAATCAGACATGATGAAACTCATTATGGAACAAAATATACAAATAAAATAGATGGAGGAACAATTGGAAAAAATTGTCAAAGAGAAAGAGGAAGTTGTGAAAATGGCTAGTATTCCAATGGATTTTGTTCCTCTTACAACAGTCTCTATAACTATAGTTTCTACCTCAGGCAGAGGAGCAACCATAGGTATAACAGAAGGAGTTGAACAACTTGTTGAAGTTGTTCAGAACCTACCTATTCAACAATACTAAATTAAGAAATTGTAGGATCAACAGAAGATGCTACAACACCTGAAAGTAGTTGTAGAAAGATCACAGGCAGTTTAATTGCAGAGGCCAAGAGGTCAAATTGAGAGATTGCAGAAATAAGTCAAAGACTCTTACCTTGGAAATACATTGGATTTAGTAAAGGAAAATAGATGGGGGGGATTTATTGAATCAATAAAATATATTTGGCCTTCTATTATAATAATGTTTTACCAAAAGGACTTGTTCAGAAAAGTTGAAGAAGCAATTGAAAAATATCTTAAATGAACTTGAGGACAAGCCAAAAACAACGACTGAAATAATCAAGTTTTTGAATTCTAAAGACAGCTATGAGCTTGAGGAATTGGGTATTGATGATAGGACAATAGCAATACTGGAATTGAAGAAATTTATTACAAAGATAAATTCCATTCTTCAACTCAAGCAAAAGTGAAACTCATGTGTAAATGTCATAGTTCAACATTTTTTCAGCAGGCTGGAACCCTTGACCAGCAAGGGTTTTCCCTCCATATTCATGTTAAATGATAAGTTAATTTCTATTGAAGATTATGTCTACAAACTTAAAGAAGTGGCTTGAGTGCAGCTATAGTTTCAAATATAAATGGTACAACAACACCAAATCTTGTGTTAGATGCACTCCAAAATTGTCTTTCATCCTTAATGAAGTAAAAAACATATTTTTAGTAAAATCTACTTCTACTAAATATACAGAAATGGATGAGGTTTAACAAAGGGTAATTAAGTTATCTATCCCAGATGAAAACACTGGGAACGGTTAACTAATTTACTTGATTGAAAGAAGGATCAACAGGATTGGTAATTTTGGGGACCAATCATCAACAAATCTACAACATTCAGAATTTTGGGGAGCAATCATCAACAATTCAACATCAAATTAGTGATAGATACACTATGAGTTCATGTTTTTTATTTTGTATAAGATATTATTGTAAATTCATTTAAGATATATTCTTAACACTAAAACTTGTATAAATAATTCTCTTTCATGAGTTATTA
>APFE031186411.1:79443-117865 GCA_000404065.3 Pinus taeda
AATTATGTTATTCAATATGGACATTGCAATATTTAATTTATAGTTGACACTTTAAAATAAATTGTTTTTAATATGATTTTCTTTTAAATTTTACAAGTCAACTAGAGATAAATGAATTACACATCATGTAATATCAATAATAATTTCTCATCTCCATACAAGTAGTGAAGGATTTACATATCTCCCTAGTACTAAAAAGTGAATTAAAATTATTTTATTTTCAGTTATCGTGTCTCCTGATATAAAGCTAATATAAAATTAAAGTGGAAATTGACAACTTTATTTATGATCAACATTGAATTAAATTTATTTTACTTTCAATTATTGTCTCCTTATATAAAGCTAATATAAAATTAAAGCAAAAATTGTCAACTTTATTTATGGTTTTTTAATTGTTTAATGTAATTATTATTTATTATTTTTAAATGTAGCATTACATGACAATGTCACCCTTATACAGGCTTGTTGAGTGCTTCTCAACACAGTTATTCCTAATAAAGGGTATTACATATAATTTCTTTAGAAAGAGGGGGATATTACAAAATTAATGTAATACATGCTAGGATTATGTCTTATTTAGCCTAGTGGGAGTTGACTTTATGCTCCAATACTAGTGAGAAAAAAGGATAACTCTTGGATGATGCTTTTGGGATATATATCTAGACAAAATAAATATTGAACATATTAAATCGATATCTCAAATATTGATGAGCTTCATGGAGCGTTTTTTTCATAAAATTGATCTTGAATCACGATAACATTATATTAGATTAAGGAAAGAAGACATTCTCAAAATATATTTTAAAACTCATAAACAAAAATATGATCGCATGGTGATTCCTTTAGGTTTTATACTACGTTTGAAATAAATATGGATGAAATTTTTTAATCGCATCTTTGAAATCTTCTGTTGATTTTCTTTGAATATATGTTTATCTATAATAAATCGTAGGAAAACCATGTTAAATATGTGGACAAATTTATAAAAATTCTTGATATCAATCAATTGTACATAAAAATTTCAATTTGATTTTTGGAAACAATAAGTAGAATATTTGGGTCATGTTATTTCAAAGGAAGGAGTTAAGGGAGACCATGAAAAGATGCATGCTATTACAAAATGTATTATTGATAAGAAAAAGAAGATCTTAGAGAATTTTTGGGACTTTTTGGATATATTAGAATTTTTTTATAATTATGCATGCATACAAGACCACTCACATAACTCTTGAACAAAAAATCTTTTGTATGGAATCATAAGGCTAGTTTTGTATTGTCTCTATTAAAAGATTCCATGTCTTTTGAATCAATATTAGAAACCCTAATTTTGATAAAACATTGATCATTGATTAGAATGCATCAAAACAAGGAATTATGGTAGTATTGACATAAGTAGGGACAACATTGACTTTCGAAATAAAACAATTCAATGGAAATAATTTGATGAATCTTCACATGAAAAGGGAAAAAAATAAATGTTATATACAATAAAATATGGTGAAAGTATCTCATTGAGTGGCACTTTAAAGTCATGATAGATAATGATAGCCTAAATTATTTTTTGTAGAAAATATTGTTATTAGGAGAGAAACAAAAATGGGTAGAAAAAACACATGGGTTTGATTTTGAAATAATCTACAGAAAGGAAAAGGATAATGTAGTAGTAAATTATATTTCTAGAATAGAAGATGTTGGATAGTTGAAATTTCCTGATTGATGGGTTGCAATTGGTATGTTGGCATTGATGTCATCTAGACTAGCATTGAGGCAGAGTCTAGGCAGAGTGTTTGCAACCGTGTTTTAGGTAGAAAATGGGCTCAAAGACTACATCGTACCTGCTCCACTGAAAAATTCCATGAAATAGAGTTCCAATGGTATGTAGAAGTTTACAAATGGCCTCATGGATCAAGATTTATTCCTAGTCAAATTATGGTGACATAAGTCCATGAAAGTAGAGCTAAAAGGTGATCGGAGGAGTCTTAATGTATAGCCAATTTTTGGAACAATGCCAAACTGAGTGGAGATGGTGGCAGAACCTCGGAACTTCAGATGACTCACTTAGAAATTCGTAACCTCAATGTAATTCAATTTTAAGAATGTTTTGTTCCAATATCATGGGAATAGGGCCTTTGGACCTGAAATTTTGGGACCTCGGAGCTAGGTTAGCCGTCAAAATTAGAATATCAAAGCAACCATAACATCGGGACCTGATATTGACCTGATATTGGAAGGAATAAGCAGGAAGCATATTATAACCTTGGAGTAGGTGAATTTTGGCATTTCGAAGTTCAGAATCTCAAAAGTTCTTAAGAATTGATCTATTTTGAAAGCATCGGGGGTTGCGAGGAATATGAATTATAAAGGAAATTTGTTGCAAAACTAAAGAACTAGTGATCCTTTCTCTCTCCTCTAATAGGACACATGGAATTAGGTGATTGGACTTGACGAGTTAACATTAGCAGATGATGTCAACATGACATGTCTGTACAGAGGACATTTGGTAGTCATATTCAACATTTTGGGTGGCTTAATAAGTAAAATATGTGTGACACATGTCACCACTAAGGATGTTCCATGTGAAGATGATGACATTAGCATTACATCATCTCAAAGGTTGGTATCCCAGAAGTCAAATATCTTGTAACTCCTATGCAAATGATATTTGCAACATTTATGATGAAAGGGGCTCCGATGTGTTGCTGATTGGTCGAGGAAACTAATAGAACCAAGGGCATAGAGTGAGGCTTAGGACTTATATGTTATGGAGCATATCAGAGGTTGTATATTTCAAAACTATGATTTAGGTGAATTTCGGAGAAATTTATGATATGTGGAGCTTCTGATGTTATTTCCACTTAGTTGTGGAGCCCAGAAAATCAAGGGCGTAGAGAAATAACATGAGGAGAAAGGCCCTCGATAGGATGTTAATGAACTTAGAAACTAAGTGTTATACCCATGATCATAGACAACGGTCCTATGCTAAAGATGCGATAAGGTTCTAGGAAGAAGGGGCTAAAGGTGAATCAGAATATTGTAATATCATAACATCTTATTAATTGAGTTAGGAGATGTTTAGGTTCTCAAATTCACTGTGGTATAAAATATCCAATATAAAAACACAAATTAGTATTAAAGGTTGGATGAGTCGGCACATTAAGAGTAAATGAGTGGATATGAGTTGGTCACTAGAATAAATAATAATTGTCCAATATCATTGGGTCAAGGTGATGATGACCACGATTCGCAGAGAAGAGTGTTGGGCATGTCCCGAATTAAATAAAGAAAAAACAATCCATGTGGATGTACCTATCAACTTATGTGAGCCATTGATTAGCATGGTAAGCATGGTTATAGTGTGTATTCTAACTGAGAATTAATTCTTAGTATTGAGAAATTCTTAGGAGCCCATTCCTAATCTTTAATTTAGGAGCATTGTCGAAATCAGATGCAATAGAAAAATGACGAGCCATGCTAAGTGTACAAGCTGAGTTTAATGGAAGAACACCTTGAGTCTATAGTTTAGCTGAGATTTAATTCTGAGTATGGAACATAACTCAGTTTACCACTCCTTGAATTAACTTGTCATCCGTGTCTAAGAATAGAAGTACACTTGGGTAGTGTGGAGGATAGACGAAGCATAGACCTACGTGTAGTAGAGGAACAAGACAAAAGATCAGAGTACATTAAAGTGGGGGATACAATATTGTTGTTTGAGCCTAGGAGAGTGGAGTGGGGCATATGAATGTTGAGAAAATGTCCGAAGTGATCGACTGAGGTAGAGTGTTGCAGAGAGTTGTCATTAAGAGTTTAAGGAGAAGCAAGGATCATAGTTCATACAAAAGGTACAGAGTGGGCTAGAACTACTATGTAAGGTCGTGAGCTTCTGTGGAAGCGTAGAGGTTCAAGAGTAGAAGTATGATACTAAAATGAATTAGATTTGTATTTCTTTGTATAAGAAATTGCCTCTGTTTTTAGTTTGAAAATTATAAGTAGGTGATTGGTATCTCAAGGGGGTAAGTGTCCCCTACGAGTGGGTGATCACAAAAACTTTGATTTAATTAAGGAGGTTCTTAATTTACATCATAATAACAAACATATTGGTGGTTGTTTCCCTTTGGGTTTCCACGTAAAAAATACTTGTGTCAATATGTGTATGTTAATCATGTGATGGATTGTATGTACATGTGAATGTAGTATCTTTCTAGTAATTTTTATTGTGTATGAAATCTCTCACAAGTAACTAACCATCATGAAAAGAGTTAAAAACTTATACTTAAAATTGAAATAACTTGACTATTACTGATTCAACCCTCACTCAGTAATTCCTTATTACAAAAATTGGTATCAGAGCCAAGTTCCTTCAGGAATAGTCTAACCACTCAAAGGTAGATCCATAAGGAATTATGTCTAAGCAAGAGAGTTAAGATGCTTGCTCATTAACATACCTATCTTTGATGGCATAAACTATGCCTTTTGGAAATTTATGATGAAAACCTATGTTATGTCACTATGAGTAGATGTTTGGATCTTTGTACTAGCTGATTATGATGTCCCTGATGTCCCTCCCACTGATGAAAATGGTAAAACATTGTATGGAAATAATGTGAAATCCAAGAATTTCATTCTCTTTGGCCTTGGTTAATTTGAACTCATAAAGGTCAGGCATTGTAAGTCTACCAAGGAAGTATGGGTGAATCTCAATTAGAGTCATGAAGGAGATGATAATTTCAATCAGGCCAAACATCAAACCTTCATAATGAGGTTTGAAATACTAAAAATTAGATAAGAAAAAAGCATAGTAGAATACTTCCTCGGAGTTGATGAAGTAACCAATATGATTAGAGTACTTGGTGAAGAAGTTAATGAAGATATCATTGTTCAAAAGGTCTTAAGTTCTATGCCCATGAGACTTAATCCCAAATTTTCTTCTATTGAAGACATGGCTAATTTAAAGAATCTCCAGATTCACAAGTTTCTTGGAAATCTCATGACCTATGAGATGAGAGTAGGAACAAAGAAGTTTTAACCGAAGGAGGAAGTGTTAAAAGTATCCAAGAAGGTCAAGGAGCATAATGATCATTAAGATTTATCCAAATGTGAATATGATTAGGATTTGGATCAATTTCCTAGGAAACTGAACCCTGGCTCAGTAAAATATAAAGGCAAGTTTCCCTTTAAATGCTTTGACAATGGGAGAATTGGAAATTTTTCCTCCAAGTGCCCTTACAGAGAAATGATAGAAAAGAAAGATGATAATAAATTTAGAAATAAACCTACGAAACATAAAAAAAAAGTGATATAAGAGAAATGGGCTATAGTACAAAGAGGAGAGTTCAACACAAGAGTCGGATAATAAAAACTCTTTAGAAGATTATTCAAATAAGAATTTCCTTATGGCATTTGGAGTAGACTCCAAGAACGAAAATATTGTTGATCTAAGAATTCTATGATGCATTTCATTATTCAGAATGCGTTCTGAATTAACCACATCATCATATTTTGAGTCCAAGGTTTCCAACCATCTATTGTGGTTCATTGTCATGACAAGGATGAAAAACTAGAAATAACATTACAAATAAATAGTGGAGATGGATTAGGTCCGACAAATAGTCATTGGAATTTTTTTTATTTAATGAAATTTATAACATGAATGTTAGAGAGGAGTATGTCAAAATATTATTAAAACAGGTTTCTAGTTAAATGAATATATCAATAAAAATTGAATATATATGTGTGCGCGGGTGTGTGTGTAATGGTTATAAAAGCTTTGACCAAATAGAAAAAAGGAAACTAAATCCCACATTTCTAATAACAAAACAAAATATAAATAAAAACCAAAATCGAAACATGATAAAGACCTAACTAAGTAAAAATTATAAAGAAATTAGGAAATGATTAAAATGAGACCAGAACTGAAAAGGCTCAAGATATATATATATATATATACACACACTCAAAAATCAAGAAGAAAGCATAAGAAACCAACTCTTACTCAATTTACCACCATCATCCCTATTAAGATTCGTCACATGCTTCTTGATTTCAATGGATTCGCGTAACTTCCAATGATGGAAGTGATTTCTATATATAGATACATACACACACACACACACACACACATACTCAGAAATCAAGAAGAAAGCATAAGAAACCAACTCTTACTCAATTTCCCACCATCATCCCTATTAAGATTCATCACATGCTTCTTAATTTCAATGGATTCACAGAACTTCCAATGATGGAAATGATTTATTTTAGCGATAACTTTGGAGTTCTCAATGCAGACATGGTTCATATCTTCTTCTGCATGCTCAACAATAGCTGAGGAGAGGGAACACCTATGTCGAATGTGTACAACATGGTCCAAAATCCTAAGCTTAATGGAATGCCCAATGTCCTCAATGTAGGGGATCCCACAAGACCACGGGATTGAATGAACCCCTTTCATCTCCTTATGCTTGACTGGGTCCTTAACAAACCTAAGGGATATTTTGATTGGTATTTAACCCCCTTAATCCCCCTTATTACCGTCAAAATCTCACTTACATCTCTTAAAGACCTAGTTGACCCTAAAGGAGATGAAAGGGGTTTATTCAATGATGTGCTCTTATGGGAATCCCTACTTTGGGGAAATTGGGCATTTCATTAAGCATAGTATTTAGGGGCATGCTGCACACACTCAACACAGGCAGTCTCTCTCCTTAGCTATTGTTGAGCATGCAGAGAAAACCATGCACCATGTCTGCATTGAGGACTCTCGGGTCTTTGCTAGAATAAATCACTTCGATCATAGGAAGTTGCATGAATCCATTGAAATTGAGAAGCAGTGACAAATCTCAATAGGGATGATGGTTGGAAATTGAGTAAGAGTTAGATTCCTACCCTTTCTTCTTGATATATATGTATATTAGCCTTCTTAATTTTCGTCTTATTTTATTCATTTTCTAATTTCTTTATATTTTTTAGTTGCCTAGGTCCTTGTGATGTTTCCCTTTTGGTTTTTATTTATATTTGGTTTTGTTAATAGAAATATGAGATGCAATTTCTTTTTTTCTATTTTGGTCAAACTTTCTTAACCATTATCTATATCTATATATAGATGATAGATAGATAGATAGATAGTAGATAGATATGATATAGTAATACTATTTTAATATACTATTTACATTCATTTTTATTATATATTCATTTACTAAAAATGTTTTCATACTATTTTGACATACTATTCTCTACGTTCATATTATTACTTTTTATAATAAAAAAAAAAAAAAAAAATTCCAATAGTTATTTCTTGACTGATGCATTTTCCACTGTTTTTTTAAAATGTTAGATCCATTTTTTTCATCATTTTCCTAAGGATGAACCACAATAGATGGGTCGAAACATTATTCTCAAAATATGATGATGTGATTAATCCGAAATGCATTTTGAAAAATGACATGGATCATAGAAGCCTCAAATAAATAATGCTTTTTTTCTTGGAGTATGATCCAAATGCCATAAGGAAATTCTTATCTGAATCATCTTCTAAATAGTTTTCATTGTATGACTCTGATGTTGAACTATCCTCTTTGGAGTAGAGCCCCGTTTTCTTATAGAACTTATTTTTTTTTTATGTTTCGTAGATTTGTTTCTAAATTTCTGATCATATTCCTCTTCTATCATTTCTCTATAAGGGAACTTGGAGGAAAAATTTCCAACTCTCCCACAGTGAAAGCATTTAAAGGGAAAATTCCCTTTATATTTTCCTAAGCTATGGTTGATCTTTGACCCTGTAGTTTCAGACCATTTGCATGAGCTTTCATCCATCAGAATTGTGTGAACAAAGACAATAAGAGAACATAAGGTGGCTTGAGAAATGTGTCCAAATGAGTTTGAGGTCTCTTCTATTTATAGGCTTTCATGAGGGTTCACTTGGGGTTGAGGCCAACCTATCGAATTTAACATGTGCTTAGAGCCGAACTAACACAGTATACATGAGTGAATAAATAAATTGAAAAATCAACTTTCGCTTGTCCAAATAAGGAGATATTTAAGTATATTTTGGTCATATCGAAAATAGGAATCCAATGAAATCATCATCTCAGTCATCTGAGTTGTCCAAGGTGAATTTGACCATAGTTGCAAAAATTAATAGAATATGCCAAGAGAATAACTTAAAACGTAAAATGAGCAAGTCATGAAGAAGCACCCTCAATTAAAAGCTTTGAAAGAAAGGATTTTTTGACAGAGTGAGGTTGTCTTAAGGCCTTAGGGACCCTATATTAATAACTTAATAGGCAATCATTAATAGCTTATTAGTTATAGTTAAGTCAACCTAGTGGTATATTATATCATGCCATTTTGTTTCCTAATAAAAGGTCTTCATTTTTATTGGTTTAATATCATCCCTTGCGTATTAGAATTGTTTTAAAGGAGGTTTGTCCCACACTTCAGATTTTTATTCATTGAATTTTTATTATTCTCAAGGTACTGCCTCATAATGGATTTCCTCATATAATGGATTCGGGAACTAGTATTAGGCTCTAAGTTCATAAATAACAAAGGGTCTAGATTCATCTTCTCACATCCTTGCCATATCTACTTGAGGAATATATTTCAAAGGGAGAGGGGGAGAGGGAACATGTGTGGCTACATTTTGCAAGATCATAGAGGGATCTTCTTGTATTCAACGTCCATTCAAATATTTCCTTCCTTATGGCTAGCTAAGGAAGAGTTTCCAAGAGTTAAAAATTTATTATAGGTTGTGATGTTTCTCAAGGTATATCTATAATGATTTGAAATTTTAATATAGATTTCATTGTTTCCTCTTTCAATATATCATGTTTAATGCATTTTGTATTCCAATTTAGATTTTCTTGATAAATATAGATTAGATTTATAATGTCTCAAGCTCTTTTATTGCAAGGATAGGAAGGATTGGTGTGTCTTGTATTCACTATGTGTAGGACACAACAATTATGAGCTAAGGAATGGTCTTTAAGATTTTGAGTTGGGTCTTCAAGAACCAAACTAGTCAAGATCATACATAGAACCTTCACATAAACGTATATGCCCATTTTGTCACTTTAATTTTTCTTGCATGTAAAATTCTTTGAGGAATTATATCTCGGGATGAAGAATTAAAAATCTATTGTTGTTATATCATGGAGTGTAGGCAAGTCTATGAAAATCTTCATTTCGGAAAAGAAGGATTTTTCTAGTAACATATATGCTACTATATGTGTATAAAGTGACCTTCATAGTGAAAAAGTTTTATATGGATGTCCAAATTAGATATTAATTTATAAGATATATATACTCTAATGTAAAATTATTCTAAACTAAAGTAAAGTAAAATAATGGTTATACATCAAAACCAAAAACATGATATTCACCTCTATAGCTCTTGCTATTTGAAGACAATGAATAACATAGTATAAAAATCAATAAAATATACATTTGGAAAAAGATATTCATAACTACACGAAAATACAAGTGAAGAGATATCTACTAAACATAAAAGCCATAAAAAATTATGAATAGAGTAATTATAATTAAATACTCATTTGAGAAATAATAAGATTTTAATAACTTCATTAAATATACTTAAATTTTAAATTCATTAAATATACTTAAATTTTATGGAGATCTAATTTGTGAGATGCTTCCACATGTATAACATGATGTCTAAGAATAAAAAATAACAAGATTGTAATAAACTCATTAAATACACTTAAATTTATGCAGATATAATTTGTGATATCCTTCCCACACATATAACATGATGTCTATTAAGAAACAAAAAACAAACACTATTTTAAAAGGAAATGAAATAATAATTAAAATATAATAGTATTTTTTTCAAGTGTCAAACATAAGTAAAATATTTCAGTGTTCATATTAAAACATAATTTTATAATGTGAGGGAGTTTTGTAGATTTTTTTATTGATATATAAAATTTTAGAAATATTAATAATTTTTATGGGCTTACAATAGATGGAGATGAGGTGTACTGGTAAGTCACTCTGGGATGTGAAGGTCACTGGTTTAGAAGTCCATGGGAAAAATTCCAACCATGTTAAGGGCTAGTGTGGTCTAGGCCGAGTGGGATCCCCGAGTGATTTTGATAGCTTAGCTACTCCTCAATCACATTTTATTGAGCCAAATTTTAATCCTATAACCATATCTAGAGGACACAGACAACTTGACCAAAATAAAAATTAACAACAAATAAACATTATGAGAGAGAAAAAGAGAGGGGGAGCACCCTTCTTCTATTAATATTTTTTTTCTAATTCAAGGTATGACATTCATAATTTCCTCAATGTTTAATATGGAGTTGAAATGTAGTGTTTAAAAAATATTATTAACAAAAAAATTCAATGTGCAGAGAAATGTTTTCTACTATGAAGTATGAGGAGGCATGCATTAATATTTTAGTAATATTGGGAATAGTTTGTGAATGACTACAACACTGGGTTTTATTGGTTATGTGTTGTTCATTATGGAAGAAATATGGTTTTTCTATTTTGTACAATTATTGTCTTTTTAGCACTTTACTGCTTTAATGATTTTTCTCTACAAAGATTAAATTTTATATAGGCATTTTCTGAGACTTCCTTCTCATATGAATAATAAAAATAATATTCTAATAATGTATATATAAATATTAATAGAAACTATATATATATTATATTAAAACAGGGAAATAAAAAAAAATTACAATTAAAATTTTTATTAGTATGTTACTTAAAATTATATAGATCTATCTTATTTCCAAATCTAAATATATTTTTTTTTCAAAATTTCACTAAAAAAATCATTTACGTATTGAATGATTTCGTCCACTATTCCATTGATAAATATCAAATTAAAATGTAAAAAAAAAAGTTCTCACCATCAATCTCTTTTCTCTATTTTGAATAAAAATCGTGATCTTAGAAAGTGCAGTTTTTTTTAGTAATACATATGTCAAGTTTCACTTTCATTTACGCCAAAATTCACTTTTTATGTATTACTTTTAATTTTTTTTTTAAACATAGGTTTCCCTACTCTGTCGTTGTTAATGGAAGCCCAAGCCTCTTTCTTCCATTTGTTCGCTTCATAGGACACTGTCAAGATATTGGGAGGGTAACATATAGAATTGGCACATTTCACCAATACACAATTGTCTAAAAGTTGGGATCAAGAGATTTTTGTCGACACACGTAGAGTGATTAAAATACAAATCTGTCCACTATATTTTTAATTAATTAAAATAATTTTATTTCTGGACAGGAATGAAAGAAAATTTTCCTTTACAAAGTATATGAAGAATAGTAGTCATGACACGATCATATGGCTAATTAGCATGGGATAATCTAGTCACAAATATGTAGTTAGGACTGTATAACCCATCATTGTCAGTTGTATTGGGATTCAATAGAGTAATATGAAAAAAATGATTATTATGTTTTTTTTATGTCTTGCCACTACAATATAGTAGGGGTTTTAAGATAATTTTTGGCTCAATTGTCTTAACTTGAGACAAAAAATGTTGTGTATTGCCTTAAATATTGTCTTTAAATGAGTGTCTCAAATTATTGAATTAAATTCTTTTCTTTATAAAGACAATATATAACACAAGCATTATTGTCTCTTAGGAGACAATTTCATTTTTGTCTAGTTGGGATTCATGACATATTGTCTTTATAGAGATAAAATGTCTTTTGTTCTTGCTAATTTCTCTCTGAGATGAAAATTTTATTTTTAAAACAATACAATATCAATTTTCTCTCTTTAGAGACAATATAAAACAATGAATCCAAAAAAATATCTCACCATGGAAATAAATCAATATATAAAATATTTAATTAAATATAACCTACAATAAATACAATATCATTGATTAAATCATGACACTCAAATTATTGTCTTAAATTTTTTTCTCTATAAAGACAATATCTAACACAAGTATGATTGTCTCTTAGGAGAGAATTTCATTTTGTCTAGTCGGGATTCAGGACATATTGTCTTTATAGAGATAAAATGTCTTTTGTTCTTGCTAATTTCTCTCTGACAAGAAAATTTTATTTTTAACACAATACAATATCAATTTTGTCCCTTTAGAGACAATATAAAACAATGAATCCAAAAAAATATCCTCACTATCGAATAAATCATATATAAAATATTTAATTAAATATAAGCTACAATAAATACAATATCATTGATTAAATCATGTTAGATCAAAGTGGAATCAAACCACCAATCTCTTGCTTATAATGCAAGTGCTCTTCCATTGAGCTAGCACCCTTTAAAGAATTATAATTAGCTATATCAAGGGGCTCTACAAGTAGCCTATAGAGAGTGCCTAGTCCTATCCACAATTCACAACACTTGAAATCATCCTCTAACTGATCCTTATCAATCATCATCATGAATTTTCCCTACCAACATGTCAACTTCAGTCTATTGAGATCAGTGTTGAAGTCTATTCTGGATTGCTTCTTTCTGAAAGTCAAAGTATATAGTGCCATTTTTGAATCATTGTACATTATACTCTTCTATTTATTTAATGGCCACTTCTACCTTTTCTCTTCATTCTCTAATATGGATAATTTTTCCAATTGTTGCTTCAAAACTTGTCCCACTTCTCTTAGGAAAATCCTTGCTAGGCATTTCTGCATAACATTTCTCAACCTACACAAATATTCACAAAATAAATTCCCTACCAATATTATTAACAAAACATATAATTTCATTAGGTTATATAAAACTAGCAATTGAAATGAGAGATGCAAAAAAACACCCATAAAAATAATAGGGAACGTGGAAGGAAAACAAAATAGTGCCATCACTATCGAGCATTGCCTCCCGACCATAAAATCCTTGAGATATAAGATTGTGTAATCCGACATTTTCCGTCGAAATAAATAACCAAACAATTTTACATTTATTCACTTTTCATTCCTCATTTTCTCGTTAAAAAGAATGATGTAAAATAAGGAAAAAAAATCCTAATTCCAAGGTTGAATCCCATTAACAATATTAATTAGATAACATGTTCCCAGTTACCATTTCTGGTAGTTTCTCAAAATGTTGGATCCCACTCTGCTGTAATACATAGAACTTCTTGTGTGCTCTCTAAATCCTGGCAATATCTTCTCAGTATATCATCATTCAGTCTTCTCTAATTAAAACCCACGACTTCAAGTTCATCATGACAGAATTGCTCCATTACCCTATTCTCTATTAAGCATTTACCACTATATGAATTTGTGTCAGATATCACCAAACAAGGAGCTCCGACACACACAATAAAGCTCCCTTTAGAAGAATTGTGGACAGAAACATAAATTTATAGTCCTTTTAGAAGCATGTTGGACCGAACACAAATTTCTGCTTCCGGTAGAGGGCATAAAATTAGTATCTGTTCTTACTCCCTGTAGATGGATAGGAACATTGGAACATAGAAATCATGCATGGTTACATCAGATGCTTTTTTCTAGATTGTTCCATGATAGATTGTAGATTGTTGAAGTTATTGTACTTATAACTGGGCTCAATCGGTTCATTCGGTGACGATTTAGAGAATTTGACAACATCTCAACTTAAAATTTGCCAACCCATGTATCTGCGAGCAAAACATGAAAACAATGATAAGAGACTGAATGGAATTACAAGAAGATAGAAGGAAATTGTCATTGAAGAAGATATAAAAGTGGCATTGGTGAAATCTCCATACTTATAAATGGGCTCAAGCGGTTCAGCTGCTCAGCATTTATTGATATTTTGAGAATATGTCATTTAGAACTTGTAAACCCATATGTCTATGCACAGAACATAAAAATAATCTAAATAAATTAATTGGAATTACAAAAAGAAATTATTATTGAAGCAGTGAAGCACACATTGATTTGCTAAAACTAGGAAGAAATTGGAATAAACTCACAAAATTGATATTAATCCCCTTAAATTCCCAATATCATTATAGCGGCTAGATAATTACTTCCACGAGATCTATTGAAGGTTGATCCATCAATCACCCTAAGAGAATCAATCCATAGAACTTGGTATTTATCATTAACTACATTGTTCATTTGACAACCATCGTGATAGTGCCACGAGGTTGAGAAACTCATTTGGAGAATGTTTCCATTTTCTTGTCATCACTTTTATTTATAGAGGACATACCACCATTAAAAGGCTTTGTAAAAAAGAAATTGGGAATTATCTCTCGAACCCTTTTATGGTTCTCAATCCTTTCACACAATTTTCTATATCCGGTCGATGGGAAGAATAATTGAATCTGACATCAGGATCTTCATGAAAATCCTGAGACCTAAGATAGAGCTCCACCTTGGATAGAGGCCCAAAAACTAACTCAAAAGTGGTTACAACATTGATAAACCTACCAAAGTTTTGATTAAATGTTTGTAGTGATCGAACCCTCAACCTCGTCGTCAAAACTAATGTTTTCGCCCTGCGACTCAGACGTCGACTGTGCCTCAGCTAACTTTTCTATCCAGCCTCTTGATCTTGATATTGAAGAACTACCACACTAGCTACTCTATGAATTGTATCTACAAGCCCTTGAGGTTAATACGGTAGCATAACAGATGAATCAACATGTTTGACAGTCGTGGTTACACATGTGATTTTTTTATTGCAAAAAGGTGGGCACGTGTAAAATTTTGATTGGTTCGAGGAGAGAAAAAGTAAGCTCTCTAATTCGCGAGAGGGAACAATGTTTGCACACCGAAATCCATAGCGAAAATTCCTTTCGGCGTAACAAGCCTATATGACAGAAGCAATACCTTCCCACAACAATGGACAATAAACAGTGCCAATTTTTACTTTTGTAAAAAGTTTAGTTTATAACAAAATATCATTAATTCTATAAAGAAAACTAAATCTAAGGGTTAGGGCTAGACATACTATGAACTAGAGCTATAGTGATATAATATTTCGTTGGAATTACCCATAATTGAATGCCAATTACCATACTGATATGTAATCCCAAATAAATCTAAATATTTAGAATAAAAAAAAGTATTAGATGGAATTGCATCGATCCATTATGTAAATGAAATTTCTAATAATTGAATGCTCACTACCATACTAAGCTCAATATCGATTTATTTTATCTTGTTTTTCTAGTTTTTTATCCTTTACTAACTATCAATTACTCAGTGTTGTCATTAGAAACTATAGTTTCATTTTTTCACAGTAAGTATGTATATATATATATGTATATATATATATATATATATATATATATATATATGTCTCTGTGTGTGTGCGCGCGCGCGTGTGTGCTACTAAAAGCTTAACTCTATACAAATACTAAAATCCTTCCAGACATGAGGCTAAACTATAACCAAGGGTAGTAGTAGCTAGTCTCATGTATGGAGCCAAGGCTAGATGCTACTCGAAAGCCCATGACTCCATTTTTGTAGCCTCAATAACGATAGTAGAATATATTAGTTTTCTTGAAAATATTAACTTCGTTGAAATTTCCTTTTGGTCTTGTAGTATAAACTAAAACTTTCTCTCATGGCCAAGAGCTTATCTTTTTCAAATGTAAGGAAACAAATTAATGACCCAAAACTCAAAGGCGTTTGGAAAATTTGGGAATCTATCCCCTTGTGGACCACTATTGGATAATTTTGTAACTATGGTATCAAATTAAAAATAGAAAATCAATCCATGTGTTAATCACATAATAACATTTTACATATACCAGCAACCTCATTACCTTGGTCCATTAGGTATTGCGTTCCTTGGCTAGTGGGAATAGAACCAAGGGAATATTTCCAAACATTCCAAGACATTCCATTCATGCACTAATGAGCATAAAATGTTTTTGTTTTAAATAATTTTATAACTATGATATCAAATTAAAACTAGAAAATCAATTCATGCGTTAATCACATCATAATATTTTACATATACCCATCAACCTCATTAACTCAATCCTTTGGGTAATGTGTCCCTTGGCTAGTGGGCAGAGAGCCAAGGCATCATTGCAATCATTCCAAGGCATTCCATCCATTCACTAATGAGAAAGGGCATTGTGTAAATGGTAACCATTCTTGTAATGTCAATACTCAATACAAATAACGTGTAAGGATGCATATGAACTATTGCATAGGTAAATAGATATACATCACCATATTCAACAATTCATAGAACCAAAGTTTAAAGTAATTAATAAATGAAAATTGCATTTAACAAAAAATTAATTGGCCAAACCTTATCGAATTTGCGTGGCTACTAATTAAACACGTCAATTTTCAAACTCGATCCCTAAAATATGGCAAGCAAATTGACTTAACCTATGAAGGGACACCATGTACCATGAGTAAGGATCAATCTACATCCTCTCCAACATGTCCACACCACTCTTAACAATCTTAGTGTTTGGCAGGTTAACCTTGTCTCTAAGCTAGAAAATCTATAAAAGAAAAGGGGCGGGAAACCACTAACTCCCTAAAAAGAAATCATTTGGGTACAACATTAATGGCTAAGAGTAAATTTTTATCAACCCAAATCTTGATGTTACTAGATATGGCCAATTGATAAAAACCCTGATGATCCACTATACAATGTTTTCCTCTACTCATCACTACCAAATGTTTCCTTCCATGTGTTTACTCCTAGGAAACTGCATTTGTGGTGCATTATTTTTTGTATTAAATACACACACATACATGAAGGGTTAGCTCAAATAATTGTTGCCATTGTTATTGGGTATTTATCTATGCAAGAAATTCCCTAATTCGACTCCCCCTAGGTAAGTTTGAGTAGTTTTCCATTAATTTTACTATGCATGTCATCCATAACTGTTGAGAAGAACATTGTGGGTTTCTTCATGAAGATTTCCTTTAAAAAAAGAAAAAAATAATATGCACACACACACACACACACGAAAGAAATAAACACTCGAAAATTTCACTTTATAGCCACTCCATGATGATATTCAACACTGAATGAAAGCCATCCCACACATTTCTTTGTCTCACATATACAGGGATGGGAACAAGGTAGATGAGGGTGTTTTAAAGAGGCATTAGGGCTAGAATGGTGTGTTTGAACCATTTTAGTTTCTCAACGAAGCTTAGCTATAAAATTCACTACAAACAGATACTCTCACTTCTATAATGATGTATTTTTAGTTTTTAAAGCCATGAAAAGTTTGTTTTACATTTTTGATATAGCTCACAAGTTCTATGATATTCTACTTTTGAAATGTCTAATATATGTCCTTTTAATTAGCTCATTGATATGTAAGCCATGTATGAAAAATTGTCATGAGCCAAATGTGACACCTCCCACACAAAGATAGGGAGGTTACAAATTCAACTCTCTTGATTCCCTAGCAATTAAATACCCTAATTGGGTCCATTTCCTTACCGATTTTACCATCCATCGATCGTGGAAAAGTACTTCAAGGAATTTCGATGAGGTGTTGTCCTGAGAAAAAAATACTCATCAGGTTCCTTTAGAAAATAAATCAAATATGTGTATATATATCTAGATAGGTAGATAGGTAGATAGGTAGATAGATAACATGATTTTATAGCCCCAATGGTTAGTTCAAGTGATTTGGCATGCCATACCAAAGCCATAATAACCACAAATATAACAAGGTATAATCCACTTCGGTCCCTTGAGGGTTGGCACATGTCTACCAACAACAGAGCATCATTCACAGAATGTGAAGAAATTATTAGAGGGTTTACCCAAGGAATTTGTATATGGAAAAAATGATACTATCATCGTTTATATCAATATTTAAAGAATTTCTTTTTATCAACAAAAGCACGGGGTGAGTAACACTTTTCCATTCTCTTAATTAGGCTTATATTGGAGAAACTAGAGGCAATGTTGCACATGCTTGGGACTTGTTATAATATTTGGGAGTGTCAAAGTAAGGCTTATGTTTATTGTTTCTTATCTTGTCTTTTGATAATACAGCTACTACAGCTCGAATACTCTCATGATTAATCACAGGCATAGTCCCAAGTGGCCTTTTATGTGGAGAGGATGAAATGTACAATGCCCTCCATCTATGGCTTAATGTCACAATATGGAAACTTTCTCATATTGTAACCATTTGTAGTACAATTACAATCTATTTGAGAGTTCTTGTGTATTTTGAAGGCATTCCAAAGTCAGGTTATCATCATCAAGGTCTTGATTTGCAACTAATAGAATGAAATATTACTACCAGTTTGTATTATTCACTTCAAAAATATGGCTGCAAAGTTTTCATAAGACTCATTCCTTTGAAAATATTTGGAAATGAACTTTTCAAAGAAACAAACAATATTTTTGTGTGTATATTTAATATTGCATACAATATAACAATGGAACATTGTTTATATTTTATGCAACCCTCTTTTTTGTGCCATGAATATTAAGTGTTTAACTCCTAAAAAAATGCAATCTATGACTTTTGATCATATCAATCAATCAATTTTAAGTGCAACATACTGCAATATATCTTTTTGTTAGTTACTTTTGCACCAAACTAATATAAAAGTAAATAAGGATTCATTTAAAACTAGGGAATCATACAATTGGATACTTAAAAGACATACTTATGCAATTCACATTATTGACCTAAAAATTCTCCCTAAGATTCTCCAAAACATGTTTGGAGAACATGTAAGACCAATGAAAGATGGAGAATGAAATCCCTTCAAAAGATAAATACATTGACTTAGTATGTTTGGAGAACATGTAAGACTAATGAAAGAAGGAGAATGAAATCCCTTCAATTTATAAATACATTGATTTGGTATATAAGGATCACCTTGATATCTTAACTAATTGATGATGGTTATCGTTCCCATAACAAAATCCCTCCTTCTGAAATATCTGCAACAATAAAAAAAAGCAGTAAACATTCATAAGAAAAACCATATATAAAACTTAAAATAGGGCAAGTTACTCATGCAAAGCATTTGTATGAATAATTGATGTGTTCTCTTAACAATGTTTTTTTACTTACCATTCCAACAAACCTACTACCAAGGCTCCACATATCCCGAGAATAATCATCATATTGAAGGTCACAAAGAAGTTCAGGACCTTTGAAGTATCTAATACACAAGGATGCCTCACTATTATTGGGCTACCCATTTTGAACACATGAAATACTAGATCATATAAATATCCATCTTCTAATTCTTTCTCCTTAACAAACAGAAGTGTGTTCCTCATTCTTACCAGTTTTCTTAGAATCAAGATGGTCAAGAATAGATGCACAAGTGTAGGATACACATCTCAGAGTATTACAAATATGATAGAACAAGAACATAGAAAAGAAGAAACATATCTAGAAAAATGTTAGTATACCTAAATTAAAAAAAAAAAAAAAAAAATTGTAAAAATTATTATTAATAGGGGTTCAACCAACCAGAAAAAAAAATACCTTCACAACAGATCATAATGTTCAACCACATGAAGCACATGATGGGGAGAAACAAGAACCATAATTCTTTAGGCATTCATAATTTCCTTTTGACTTATGGACATGTTCAATGAGGTGAGCATCTACCTCTGACTAGTCAATAAAGTTACATAACCTTCAATAAATATTTTGGTGCAAGTATAATAAACAGGGGGGTTTGAGCCCAACTAATTGACCCATTTTAAATAGTAGGTATAGTCAAGTATATATAAACCATACTAATGAAAGAGATTTTCTGTTGTGGATCATAATAGTGCTTGAACATAAGGCATATATCCAAATAAAAATCAAGATAATGGAAAACAAGATCCAATAGTGAAAGTTAAGGAATTCATAAGGTAACTGAAGATTTGCAATGATTGAAATAATACTTACTTGAAACTTGATTTTTAAAGCACCATTTTAGAGTAAAGGGGAAAATGCTAAAAATGTATTAACAAAATAGTTGCAGGCTTGACAATCAAAACTCAATAAAGTGTGGAAATAAGCATGTAATCAATAACCAAAATTGTCCAAATTTTCAAATTTCTAGTTGCCTGCAATGATATAGATTCCTATTAGTCCCAAATTGATGGCAAGCAAAAACTGGCCTAGTTACTACTAGAATCTCAAATCCCAGGTGTTATATTTTTACCTTTTTTTCTCATTAGTTTATTCTCCTTCCTCATAGCAGAGTTGTAACAATAGATCCATGCCTTAATATATGTTTACGACATTGATAAAAGAATGAAGTCACACATGGCAATAGTTTCCTTTGGGAGGAGTGATTTTGTTATGTAGATAAGTTTGTAGGTGGTGGAAGTATGCATGCATGCACCACCATTACTTAATTTATTTTTTTATATTTAGAGAAGGACGAATTATCTATCGCAAAAGAGCATGTGCTAGAAAATTATATATTACAGAGCAATGGAACACATAAAATATATTGCAAAAATAAAAACACAGAAAATGCATAAAACAAGAGAAACACAGATATAAGTGATTCACCCGATTTGGGCTATGTCCATGGAGAAACAACCATTCCTTCCTTTTATATTATCTAGCAAACTAAAGATATACAACCTACAGTAGATCTGTTGTAATTCCCTCTTCGCTCTCACAAAATCTCCTCTCCCTTTCTCACTCACAATACAGATCTACATAGACACAATACAATTCCCTCATATATAGCAACATGTTGCCTTCTAGGGAAAAAAACCATAAATTAAACATAACTTCTACCATCATATCTCTTCCTAATGAACGACCCGGATTAACTACGAAATTACAACATTCTACAAGGCAATTTTACATATGTTTTTAGCTTCGGGGGCGCTGCCACCGCGCCCTAGACCCCCCTTGAAGCATAGATATTATGGGTGGCGTTGTTGACACATTACAAACTAGGGTCCAATGTAGTGATACCTACAAATAAAGAAGATAATTAGGCTCCACACCTAACAATCTCCCTCTTGGAGACTGATTATAGCAACTCCACTACTGCTTCATTTGTTCGACAATGACTCCACATTGGACCTGGTTGTTTCTCATCTTCTTCATCATAGTTGAAGACCAATTGAAACCAAGAAAAATCTCAATTTCTCACTTGTTACAACTTTTGTTAACATATTTGAAGGATTTTGGCTAGTGTGTATCTTTTCCAACTTCAATTGTCCATCTTCCAACAGTGACCGTATGAAATGATACTTGAGTTGTATATGTTTTCTATTGGAATGAAATGCAGAGTTATTTGCAAGATGTATGGCACTCTTTCTATCACTGTATAACCTGCACAACTCTTGCTTCTTACCCAATTCATCCAGAAACCTTTGTAACCAAATCATTTCTTTACTAGCCTCTATAGCAGCAACATAATCTTCTTCCGTTGTTGAGAGTGCAACAACACTTTGCAGTTTTGAGACCCAACTGACAGTTGTTCCACCTACAGTAAACACATACCATGTGGTGCTCCTCTTGTTATCTCTATCACCTGCCATATCTACATCAATATATCCCTATAGAGCAATGTTTGAACCACCAAAGCATAATTCTTGCTTTGTGGTACCTCTCAAATACCTGAGAATCCACTTCATTTCCATCCAATGTTCTCTTCCTATATTGTTCATCTACCTGCTGACAACTCCCACCACATGTGAAATATTAGGTCTTGTACATACCATTGCATACATTAAGCTTCCAACTACTGATGCATATGGAACTTTAGACATATAATCCATTTATTCCTAATTCTTGGGACACATTTCCTTACTTAGTTTGAAATGGCTAGCGAAAGGTATACTAACTGGTTTTTCATTCTGCATATTAAACCTTTTCAACACCTTTTGTATGTACTCAGTCTGAGAAAGTGTTAATTTTCGATTCTTCATGTCTCTAGTTATTTTCATACCAAGGATTTGTTTTGCAACACCTAACTACTTCATTGCGAATGAGTTTGCCAATTTTCTTTTGACCATGTTTATTTCCTGCATGTTAGAACCTACAACAAGCATGTCATCTACATATAATAACAATATAATATAGCTACCATCATTTTTCCTTTTGAGATAAACACAATGATTAGAGTGACATCTAATATAACCTTGTTTAGACATAAACCTACCAAATTCTAGATACCAATGCCTTGGAGCCTATTTTAAGACACACAAGCTCTTGTTCAACTTGCACACTAGTTTCTTCTTCCCTTTTACCTCGTATCCTTATGGCCGCTGCATATATATCTCTTCCTCAAAATCACCATGGAGAAAGGTTGTCTTTACATCTAACTCCTCAATATGCAAATCTTCAGCCACTACTAGACTTAAAATAGTTCTGATCGAAGTCATTTTAACAACAGGAGAAAATATCCCATCAAAGTCTATACCCTTTTTTTGTGCAAACCCCTTCATCACAAGTCTTGATTTATACCTTTTTCTACCTCCATCTTCTTCCTCCAACCTATAAGCTCATTATTCTACAATGTTGTTTTACCTGTAGGAAACTTGACTAAGTCCCAAATCTAGTTATGTGCTAAGGAGTCCATCTCTTATTTCATGGCTTGCTCCCACTTCTTCCTGGTTTCTACATGCACTGCTTCTTCATACCATTCTGATTCATGAAAATCAGTCAAAAATACATAATATAATGAAGGAGAATATCATTCAAGGGGTCTACTTATCCTGGTAGATCTTCTAACACCACTTTCAGGTGTTCGAGGTGCTTGTTGCTTTTGTGGTTGTTGTTGTTGTTCTGGTTATTGATCATTATGATTTTCAGGCACTATGTATTCTCTATTTTCTTTTTCCTATTTGTTTTCATGTAGCTGATCCTTATACAAAACCTTTTCATTGAATATGACATCCCTTCTCCTAATGATTTTTTGTTTTTCATAATCATAAAAGTGATAACCAAAATCATTAACACCATATCCAATAAAGGTACATTTCTTTGATTTTGTTGCCAGCTTTGCTCTATTTTCTTTATTAATGTGGATAAATGCTTCACAACCAAAAGTTTTTAAAAATGAGTGGTTCACCTTTTCACCTATCCATGCCTCCTTTGGAATACCACCATCCAAGGAACTTCAAGGCCCTCTATTTATTAGATAAACAACAATATCTACAACATATTCCCAAAATTGTAACGCTAATCCTGCATGCAATCTCATGCACCTCACACGATCCATGATTTCCCTGTTCATCCTTTCTGATGCACCATTTTCCTCTGGTGTTCCTAGAATTGTCTTCTCTCTACGAATTCCATTCTCTAAACAGTACCTATCAAATTCTTTGCTGCAATATTCACCTCCATTGTCTAATCTGAGATGCTTCAACCTTTTTCCTGTCTCGTTTTCAACCAAATCTTTCCAGTTCTTGAAAGTATCAAATACATCAGATTTATTTTGAATACAATAAATCTAGGTTTCTCTGATTGCATCATCAATAAAACTAACATAATAATAACATCCACCTAGAGATGATACCTAAGAAGGTCCCCATACATATGTATGCACAAGATCTAAATTTTTGCTCTTCTTTTCTTTCCCAACTCTGAGGAATCTAACTCTCTTCTATTTTCCATAAACACAATTCTCATAGAATTTTAAATCAACATGCTTCAAACCTAGCAACAAATTTCTGGAGTGAAGAATCTACATCCCCTTCTCACTCATGTGGCCAAGCCTATGACGCCACAATGTTATATCTTCTCCTAAAGAGGTTAAAGCATTAACATAATTAGAAATACCATTGCATAAATACAATGTACCAACCTTTTATCCTTTTGTGATTACCAGGGCTCCTTTTGTGACCTTCCAAGTTTTAACTATAAAAGTAGTCACACAATCTTCACCTCCGAATTGCCCTGTCGAAATAAAAAATTTCTTCAAATATGGAACATGCCTTACCTCCTTCAATAGCCATTGACTTCCATTCTACTGTTTTATCAAAATTGTACCTATTCCAATGATTTTATAGGGTTTATCATCACCCAATCAAACCTGTCCAAAATCCCCTTGAAAATAATCATGAAAATGTTTCTTATCAAGTGTGGCATGGAATGAGGCCCCTAAATCTACCACTCGAGCGTCAATAATATTTTTTAATGAAAGAATCAAAGCATCTTGCAACACATCACCTGTCACATTTGCTTCATGATTATTTTCTTGTTGCACATCTACTTCTTTTCCCTTCCGAGTGATCCGGATTTAAACAGGAAGGCAACAAATTACAGAGTTAATCATAAACACAAAGATGGAGCAGAAATAATACTCCATTTCATTAATGTAAAATATTGAGATATTTTTACAAATAGAAAATGGAAATAAATAGTTAGGGTGATGGTAGCTTATCTCTGAGAAGAGATGTGGTGTCTACATGCCTCCGAACTATGTCACAATGAGGCTCGAAGGGCTATTTATTGCTGAGAAACAATGGAAAACCCTAAACATCCAAAAACCTAATCCTAGAAGATGAAACACCAAACTGTGGGCCCCATTTGGGTAATTTTGTACATCAACTTCCTGGGGTCATAACTTTGGCATACGATCTTCGTTTGACCTGTACAATATCTCATTAGAAAGATCTATCTGATAACTACAACTTTGGGAAGAGCAACATGCATCCATGCACCCATGTTGCTCCCGACTTTCCCGAAAATCGTCATTTACGACCTCAAAACCGCTCCTAAATTTTAGGACCCGAAAAACTGCAAAAAATAGTAAACTGTGCTACAATTAAGGAAACTAAAAAGCTAAAAGAAACAATGGTGGGGGTCCAAGCGGACTAGGCGAGTGGCCACCAATATCCACCTAGATCATTCCTCCCCACTTAGGAAGCAATCGTCCCCATTGCGTTGAGTTTCTCCATGAAATGAAGATACTTCTGCTGAACTTCGTCCCTAGTGAGCCACTTGCCTTGGTGAAGGAGTTGGCCTACTTTGACAACTCGATACAGTTGGATGTTCTACTGGCGAGTGTGCTTGATTTGTGTGTCCATGATCCAATCAGTTGTAGCTTTTTCCCTCCAATCTGGATTTAACTCTGTGGTTGTGAGCTATTCTGCAATGTCAGATGTGTCTAGTAATGGTAGAAAGTATCGCCAAGGCGGTCCACATTGAACACTGGGTGTAGGCCAAGGAATGGGGGAATGTTGAGCTCAAATGCATTGTCTCCCACAGGGTTGGTAATGGTGTCAGGACCATATTGAAGTGGTCTGCGTTTCCGATAGGCTATGAGAAGGCGTTCCTTCTGCAAATGCAACTAGACTCTGTCACCCACCTAAAACTTGTGTGGCACTCGATGTTGGTCATGTCGCTTCTTGTACTTGGCATTTGATTTCTCCAGAATGTCATGGACTTGCTAGTGAATATGTTGGATGTGCTCAATGAAGTTGTTTGCCTTATCTGTTTTGGACTGGACATGAGCCGAATCTTCATGAGTAACTGCAAATGGCATGGCCACATCAATGGGACATAGTGGCTAGAATCTCAAGCCCAATTGAAAAGGGCTATGGCCAGTCGAGTTGTGGAGAGCCCGGTTGTAGCTGTGTTGAACATAGGGGAGGCTCTCATCCCAGAATGTGTACAATCATCTTATTGACAACCTCTGTTTGGCCATCAGTTTGACGATGGAAGGTTGTGGACTTAGTGAGTTTGGTGTCCAACATCGACCAGAGACTGGACCAAAATGTACTGAGGAACCTACTATCCCGATCTAAGATGATAGAATGCGGGATCCCAAAGTGCACCCACACTTGTTCAAAGAAGAGTTTAGCAGTGGCTTTAGCTGTGATATTCTTCTTGCAAGCCGCTATAATGGCCATCTTTGAGAACTTGTCGACGACCACAAAAACACAGTCATTTCCATGCTTAGTGGAAGGAAGGCCTGACATGTAATCCATGGAGATGGATTTCCAAGGACAAATAGGGGTAGGTAGCGGGGTATAGAGGCCTTACTTCTTGGCTGTCAACTTGGCAATGGCACAAGTAGTGCATGATCTGATGTACTTCCCAACATCCTGTCGAAGATTCAACCAGTAGAAATACTTTTGTAGTACTGCCACCGTTTTCTCAACCCTGAAATACCCAACAACCCAATTATAGTGTGCCTCCCAAATCATCTTCACACGCTCGCTTGAAGGAACAAAAAGGTGACCCAAGTGGCATAACTGGGCATCCTGGGGGTGAAAATCTAGAACATGCCAACCCTCGAAGAGTGTCTGATATCTGTGGCCAAAGTCTGGGTTGCTTTTGTAGAGAAGTGGCCAATTAGAATTCTTGTGCCCACAGGAGTTGAGCACAGTGGGTAATGACATGATCGGTGGTTGAATGAGGCAATATGCAACATCATTGGTGCTGCCCTTCTTATATTTGATATTCAAATGGAACTGTTGCAGGTATGTGGACCACTTCTGATGGCGATCATTCTATAATTTCCCTTGGGTTTGTATGAACTGGAGGGGTTGGTGGTTTGTGTGGACGACTGTTTCCTTCCCCAAAATGTAATGTTTCCATTGTCAGCAGGCCTGCACAATGGAATACATCTCTTTGTCATAAGTGGGATACTTCCATACTATGTCTAAAAGTGTCTCACTGTGATATGCCACTGGATGCTTGTGTTGAGTAAGGACTGCCCCAATAGCATAGTTAGAGGCATCTGTCTCGACCTGAAATGGTTGTTGCAAGTCTAGCAATGCGAGCACTGGCACTGAGTAGAGGTGGTCTTTCAACTCTGTGAATGCCTTCTGTTGAGATTCAGACCAAAAGAATTTTGCTTTCGCTCCTCCTTTGCTAACTTGACTCAAGGGCCAAGTGATATGAGAAAATCCCAACATGAACCTCTGCTAGAACTTGGCAAGACCTAGAAATTTACGGAGCTCTGTTAGAGTGGTTGGAGAGGGCCAATCCCGAATGACTTGGATCTTGCCTAGATCCACATGCATCCCCTGTTTGTCAATAATGTATCCCAAATATTGAACCTTGGTCATGCCAAAAGTGCATTTCTCCAAATTGGCACATAACTTATGTTGTCGCAGTGTTTGGAGAACCTGCTGGATGTGTTGGAAGTTCTCTTCCCAACTCTGGTTGAAGATCAGGATGTCATCCAAGTATACCACTACAAATGAGTTGGTGAATGGCCACAAGATGTCATCCATTAGCCTCATGAAGGTTGCAAGACCATTCCTCAATCCAAAAGGCATAACTAACCATTCAAAAAGGCCCTTCTTGGCTTTGAAGGTAGTCTTCCACACATCAGAGGGTTTGATTAGTACTTGGTGATATCCTAACTTCAAATCGATCTTGCTGAAATATTTTTCCCCTTTCAGTTGGTCCAGGAGGTCATCGATTTGTGGGATTAGGTAGCTATTACATATAGTGACCATGTTCAACACCTGATAGTCAATACAAAGTCTTCAAGTTCCATCCTTGTTCTGTACCAACACGATCGAGCTCCCATAGGGTGATGAACTCGGACGGATTTGACCTTTTTGTAGAAGCTCCTAAATCTACCTCTTGATTTCATCATTCTCCAGAATGGAGCACTGATAGATTGGTCCATTAGGCAACGACACACCTAGGGTTAGATTGATGGAGTGCTTCACCTAACAGTGCAGAGGAACCCCTACAGGGGAGGTGAAGATGTCCTCATACTCCTTCACGACTTTGTCCATCTGTAGTTGTAGTGTGGAAGGGCCCTATCTGGAGGTCATGGTCACCGTCTTCTTCTTTCCTTGATGGTGTATCATTAGGAAAACAAATTTCTCAGTTTTGGAAATGAGCTTATTGTGTTGTTTTGCAGTAACCAAAGAGATGGTGGTAGGCGGTGCTACCTCTGGTATCCTGTACAACTTATTTCCTAAAGTAATAATAACTCGATGGGGCCTTGATTCATACACAGCATGTCGCTTCCAAAAGTATGGTTGTCCTAATAATACATCAAAAACTTCAAGGGAGCAATGTCACACAATACCTCATCCATGAATGGCTTCATGTTGTATGGAAGGTGACACTGCTGGCTCACGTTAAGATCCCGTCCTTGGTGAAGCCACCTAATGGTGTATTATTGTGGATGTGATGTGTTCGGTAAGCCCAGCAGCTTCACGACCTCTGCCGAAATGAGGTTATTTTGGCTCCCACTGTCGACAATGAACTGTAGCGTGGATCCCTTTACCCACATCTGGGAGTAGAAGAGACGCTCCTCCTCCTCTAGATCTTCGGGTTCCTCCTTTTGTTTCTTCGTGGTGGCAACGTTGGCATTGGGCTCCGCATCGATAATCTGCTTCCCTTTGTCATTCCCGTTGTCGGGTTTTTACTTAGATTCAGAACATGCATCTGATTCTGAAACCTTTAACTTAGCCACTAGTGACTGCTTGGCCTGACACTTACTTTTGTTGCGAGTGGATCTCTTATGGAACTCGCACCATTTTCCCGTCTCTTTTTTCCACTTCACGGTGATGTTCTTTGCTTGTAGCTTTGGCAAGTTGTCTTGGGCCACCATGCCTTAGCTTTGTCCCTTGTTCTGCAGTTTGAGGGCACCTTTCCCTTGCTTCAGATTTGTAAATCCAAAGTGTCACTTCTTCTATTTAAACTTTTGCTTGACCTTGATGGCATATGGGTGTGTCGTGCTGAGTGAGGAGATGTTTAGGAATTCTATTTCTTCCTAGATGTACTTATGTAGGCAACCGCGGTATTTGAGTATCAAATGCTGATCTGAATCCTTCATACCCAACTTTGTGTGAAGGGTATGGAAAATATTGGTAAAATCCATCACGCCTTGGTCCCTTCCCTACCGCAGCGTGGTCCACTTTATGTATTGATCCTCATAGCTTCCGACAGGGTAGTACTACTCCTTGATGGCATCCTGGAATGAATTCTAGGTGGGTGCGGCTGAAAATAGTGAGCCAGTACTTTCATCCTTCTGCTTGCAGTAGGTTTCCCGCCAATCCTTCACGTGGGGGGATACTTTGAGAAGAGCGAAAATAATCTTTTCCCGACTAGAAAAATCGTGAATAGAAAAATAACCCTTTAGTAGCTTTAACCATTTATCAATGACATTTGCGTCTACTGACCCTTGAATATGGGGATTTCAAAATTAACTTTTGCCTTAAATGGTGTGGCGTTTCCAGAGTGGTTATGGGAAGCCAATGCATCGCCCTTCGATAGCCCTTGAAGGATCTGGGCAAAGTTGTCCATCACCGCATTCCTTTATCGCTCGAGGGCTTCTTCGAGCAAGATTTTGATAGTATCTCCTACTCTCTTGTATTTCTTTTCATCCGCCATAGGAGGCTGTCAGGTTTTGCGAGGCTAGTCTTGCAAAGGTTCGACCAATTGAAGCCCTAACTCCTTATATCCCGAACTCGTTGGGGACATGTAAAGAAAAACAGAGAAAAAGAAGACTGCTCTGATAACACTGATCCAGATTTAAACAGGAATGCAACAAATTGCAGAGATAACCATAAACATAAAGATTCAGTAAAAATAACACTTCATTTCATTAATGTTAAATACTGAGATATGCTTACAAATATAAAATGGAAATAAACAGCTAGGGTGATGGTAGCTTATCTCTAAGAAGTGATGTGGTGGCTACATGCCTTTGAATTGTGTTATAATGAGGCTCGAAGGCCTATTTATTATTGAGAAACAATAGAAAACCCTAAACATCCAAAAAACTAACCCTAGAACATGAAATGCCAAACTGTGGGCCCTGTTTGGGTAAATTGGTACATCAACTTCCTGGGGTTGTAACTTTGGTATACAATCTCCATTTGACATATACAATATCTCGTTAGAAAGATCTATCCAATAACTACAACTTTGGGAAAAGGAACATCGGTCCATGGACCCTTGATGCTCCCAGTTTTCCCAAAAAATGACATTTAGGGCCTCAAAACGGCTCCAAAAGTTTAGGACCCAAAAAACTGCTAAAAATAGTAAACTGTGCTACAATTAAAGAAACTGAAAAGCTAAAAGAAACAATGGTGGGGGTGCAAGTTGACTTGCCGGGTGGCAACCAATATCCACCTGGATTACTGAGACTTCCAGACTTTCTTCAGGTGTCCTTTCTTCACACATTTCTAGCACACTATCCCTGATCTGGACTTGGATCTACCTTTCCTTGACTTACTGCGATATCCTGGGCTCTTTCCTCTTTGCATTTTTCTTGCACTATTCTCTGCAATCAAAGAATTACCTGATGTCTCACCGGAGCTTTTCCATCACGTTTCCTCACCAAGGAATGCACCGATAACGTCATCAAACTTTAAACTACTAGATCTAGAGGTAGAGTTAGTAATGGCCATAACTAAACTATTCCAACTTGCTGGCAATGAGCATAGAAATAACAAAGCCCTAACTTCATCATCAAATTTTACCACTACAAAACTTAAGTGACTGGTGACTATATTAATTTCATTTAAATTATTAGCAGTGGGTCCACCTTCTGACATATTCATATTAAATAAATTCTTCAAAATAAATACCTTATTTGAGGCCAACGATTTTTCATATAGTTTGGCCAATGCTGACATTAAACCCTCCGTTGTTGTTTCCTTTGAAATATAAAAGGCTATAGATGCTGCTAGGCTCAACCATATTGCTCCAAGTGCCTTTTGTCGGTAATATCCCATTTTGTGTCTATCATACTCATCGGCTTCTTTCTCTTTTCGTTTAATGGTTGGTACAGATATTTCTGGTACAAATAATCTTTCATCTGCATCTTCCATAAATGGTAGTTTTGGTTGTTAGTTTTTTCGACCCTAAACCTACCATCTTCTACCATTTTTCCCAGTCGAAGTAGGAACCCTTCTCTCCTGTGAGTTTACTAACCAAATAGACCTTCGGATCTGATACCAATTGTTATAAAATTATATATTACAGAGCAATGGAACACATAAAATATATTGCAAAAATATAAACAAAGAAAATGCATAAAACAAGAGAGACACAAATATATGTGGTTCACCCAATTTGGGCTACATCCATGGAGAAACACCCAGTCCTTCCTTTTATATTATCCAGCAAACTGAAGAGATACAAGCTACAGTAGATCAATTGTAATTCCCTCTTCTCTATCCCACAATCTCCTCTCTCTTGCTCACTCAGAATAAAAATCTACATAGATGCAATACAATTCCCTCAGATATAGCAAGGGGTTTCCTTCTAGGGCATAAAACCCTAAATTAAACATAACGTCTACTGTCAGATCTCTATCTAATGAACAACCCATATTGACTACGAAATTACAACAATTTTACAAGGGAATTTTACATCTATTTTTAGCTTTGGGGGCACCACCCCCAATCCTGTGCCAGTGGGGAGCTCCTAAAGATCATTGCCTCCCCCCCGAACCCCCCTTGAAATGAAAATATTATGGCCGCCATTGTCACCACATTATTAACTGGGGTCTAATTCAGTGATACCTCTAAATAAAGAAGATAATCAAGCTCCATACCAAGCAGTATGTAGTAGGGCACAGATCCCAAGAAGGTTGTGCATTAGTTTTTCAACAACTCATAGGCTGAGTGCATGTATGAAACTACCTAGTATTCTCCAATTGAGTACACTATTTCTCTAAGCATTATACATGCATGAGGTTGCACTCACCTAGGAATTAGGGTTACTTTTTAACAACATCTCAAGGGCATCACTAGATATTTGTAACAACCCCCATTCATCCAACAAAGGGACACTACCCCTAAAATTTAGATATGATGTAATTAATTTAACATTTCTTTAGCCTCTGTGGTAAGGTACTTAAATGTCTTCTCTAAAGCCATTTTCAACAATATCTTCCTCGGTAATAATTTGCTAGCTTTAGCATAGGAGAACAAATCACCTAGATTATGGAGCATTACCTCTCTTGAAACATTATTTCATGTTAAAGGGATTTTTGGCTATAGTGACTCCTTCAAAGTTTATAATATATACATTATGTTAGAACAACAAGAAAATAGTGAGTCAAAACATGAAATTTGATCAGAAGGCTTGATCCTCCAAGTCCTAGGAGAACCTTGGGAAGGTTGACGAGCGAGAGATAATTGTTGTTCCAAATGATTCTCCGCAAATTTTAGGGAAGTTAGATTCAAATCAACAAAGTTCCAATGCAAAGACATAGAATGCACGGAACAACCACACATTTTACAAGACACAGGAACAAGTTGGACTTCCAAAGACCTATGTTCAAGTGAGTCACCCTCCTCATGAAAAACCACAAGATACTAAAGAGAATGACTAGAAATAATGATTGAAACCATGTGGCTGTAGAAGATGAAGCATGTGGCTAACAAGAGTAAATAGAAGTAGAATGCGAGATTCAGTGGATGAAGATTCTCAGAAAGAGAGGTTACCTCTAGAATGTGAGATTCACTGGATGAAGATTCTCAGAAAGAGAGGTTACCTCCAGTATTTGGTGAATAACCAACCTCATATTTTTGTTTTTATTTGCAATAAATGCATTGAGTCATTTCAAGGAAAATTCACTCAACTACTGCAAATCATTTACTTTACTATTTGAAAGGCACATTTCATTATCGTTTAACATATGTGGAGGAAGGCTTTGAGAATAAATGTTTGGTCTTTGGTAATTTAATTCTCTACAGTCAATTTAGAAGGGATGATCCAATTGTGTGGCTATGGCTCCCCTTTTCCCTCCTCTCTTTCTTCATCTATGGCCCCTTTCTATGATGCATGGTTGTCTTATTTTCCCACCTCCCAACTTTGTACCTCATTGTACTAGTCTTGCAAAGGGAGACGTGGTATTTCATTGCCCTATATCATAGTCATCCATAAGTGCAAGAGTTATTTCATTAATATAATGAAATAATGGTTACATTGGTTATATCCCTATACTTTCCATCCACATGTTATGCATGGTAGTGTAGTTGTCTTGCATATTCCTTTTGCATAGATAATGTCATAATATTATGTTATCATGTACATTAGTATGCATGTATATTAGAACATGCATATTATATTATATTTAATTTATGTATTGATTATTATTTTCATGAAAAACATGGGCAATATCATATGTCAAGTGCACATGCTTCCAAAAAATTGTATTGTAATGTGTAGGTTACAAGTCTGCAGTCCCAGGATATTGCTAGACTTTTCATCAACTACCCATTAAAGTCGATGGATCATCTTCTCTACAATGAATTCATGTCCCAATTGGAGCTAGATGTTACCTGCCAAAATTAGGTGGCCCCTAGGAGGAAATTTTCCTCCTATTCATCTCTTCTAGCCAATAACCAACAACCCCTCACAACTATCAATAGTCGATGTGATGTGTCATTGATATATCTACAACATGCATCAATCATATGTCTCCTTGTGCATTTTCAAAGAGCACATGTTGGAAGGTGGGAAGTAGAACACAAAATATACTTTATTCATTTTGCAATTAGGTGCTTATTCTTCTTTTCATTTTGGGCATTTGACATGGATTATGGGTAACTTGGAAGGAATGGTTTTTATTATAATCTTGTTCCCTCACCTTAAATGACAGGTTCATTTTCAACCATAGCGTAGTGGGACCTACCTTAATGGCCGATGGATTTAGGGAGGGTAGTACCTGGGAAACCCTTTGCACCTATCACAACACCTTGGGAGCTCAACACAAGCCCTAGAATGGAAATATACTAGCATGATGTCCGCCTTTTCTCACTTTCACTAAGACATGTGGAGATATTTTATGGTTTTATGAAAGTTACAAGTTTGGCTTGTGACTATTACTATAGTTGTTGGGAGGTAGTATGATGTTATCATCGCAATTAGAGAGGCAGTAATGTGTCATGAAATATATCTATCTATTTTGAATGAAAAAGCATGCATAACATCTTTCAAAACCTACCATATTTATATTAGTGATTTTACTAGTGTCTTTATTAAAATTTCTAGAGATGCAGTGAATGTTAAATCAGGCATCCTCTATGTCTGAGCATTGTATTTCCCTATATGTTCTTAGTGTGGATGATAGGGCATAGAAAAATACTCAAACATGAGCTTACAGACTTTCAACAATATCTGATTCTGAACATTTTTCATTGTAATTCTGAGATGAGACATATATAACATGACTTAAAGAGAAATTGTTTCTATATGCTCAAAAAATTTGATTATGTTTGAATGTCTATAAATGATTGAATGGTATTTAAAACTAGCATTTGTCCCATTTATAACTAACTAAGAATGGGAAATGGCAGGTCAACTTCTAATAGGATGGTGTTTAGAACTTATTGACCCTTAAGATGAGACGAATCATACTAGAAACCAAAAGTCAAAAGGCTGAGAAATGACAAATTCCCATTTGTATATGTCGATATTTCTTAAAAGGGATGATATAAAAGACAACTATATTCTAGTGGCAGGTAGGGCTCAGGACTCAGGAGACAACTTTTGATTGTTTTGGACCACCTGGTCAGGCATTTCCTTTGTTCAAGGGAAGATGATGACCATCAGAACCATCTCATGGTAATCATTTGATTTTCCACCACCTTAATTTATATATCTTTTCATGCATGTCCTCTGATGGATACACAACATATGCTACTCTATGTAGCCAAACTATAGTAAATTCTAAATAATATATTGAATGTAATTTTCCTCTATACTAAAATTTTTCCTCAAACAAAACATAATGTAACTTTGGCATTCTGGATAGTTTATAATAGAACATGTCATTATCACACTTAGTTTCTTCAATATTTGTTTTTCATCTTTCTTTGCATTGTCATTTTGTGTATAGCATCAGTTCTTGTCATTTAGGCATTAATTATTAAAAAGGAAGGATAAAGATCGCAATCATTGTAGTGTAGTATATCCATGTAGGTTAAGAATCCTCTATGCTTATAAACTAAGGGAATTATTTCTTTCATGTGATGTATAAGAAACACCATCATTATATCCTTTTGTTGAAAAATGTGATCTTCAATATAGCATCTACAGGAAGGGCAATTCAATAGTGGTTTGTAGACTATCCAACTAGGCCTTCACCATGTGTACATAAGACAATGGAGTTGTATGTTTCAAACTTTGGTACTAATATCATAGAATAATATGGATGTGAGCCTTTTGGGTGACATGAATATGTAGTTAATAACATGAAACAAACTCCTAAGGGAAGGAACTACAAGTTAATTTTTAAAATTATGGTAAAAATTAATTAGCTTGATCTGCTCGATGGCCTCGAGGATCAGGCCATCATGTTCTCCATGTGTCTTTTTATTTCTTATCAATATAGTAAAATTTTCCACTAAATTCCTTGGCTTATAATTCACATCAACAAAGTGAAATATATATTACTGCATACACACTCGTAGAAATGAGAGGTACATGGTGATTCTAGAAAGCATATTTAATTTGTAAGACATATTTTCCAGCCAAATCCATAAATTTACATCTATAAACCAACAAAGCATACTTAATTTTTAAGATAGTTAGCCAAGCCAAATCCATATATTTGCATCTATAAACCAATAATTCTTGTCAAAAAATTGTATAAATATTTGTATGCTCCATTTTATCTCTTTTACACTGACATCATTTTAGAAGTTGACTGGATTGCATGAATGCGTGAGACTAAATTTTTTTCCATGCCATGGATGAATTTACCTAAACATCTAAAGATCAAATTCAACCCTTTCTCTCCATTCCAAACTCTTTTCTAAAATAAAATTCACAATTTTCAAAGACGATGATATCGAGGTAGACAAGTTCTACTAACCTTGATTGCATTAATATTTTTTTCCTTGATGTCAGCAATAGAGTGCCAAGATGTGAACTTTGACAAATAAGTCACAAAAATATATCACTATGCTTGCATACACGTGATAGAGGTAACGGGATTTGCATTATCGAAACGTTCAAGGCATTGGTAGATAACCACCTAATCGTCACTCTAGTCAAGAGGAACACTGAATGTTGCTAGCGTTGGAAACCAACAAACCTCCACCATGAATCTTAAGATTACCACATCTATAACAACATAATACACATACCTACAGTTCCCACAATAGGAGTTGTGTTACATTTTATTCATAAGACTCTATCTTCAATAGATCATTTCATCGTGACATTGTTAAATTAACTTACTCGCACTTGTGAGATTTCTCCTTAAATTACTCTTGCATGTGATCAATAAGATCATGTTAGGTCCCTATAATGCTAGTGATTACCCTATTACTATTGTAGCTATATCCCTTATTAATGTTGTTGAATCTCTATTGTCCCCATATTTTTATTACTGTGCCCCATAGAATCCCTCTATTATTATTTTTGTGGCTTTATATTATTATTGTTAGGTCAGCTGGGTTATATTGTGACTCCATAGACTCCTATAGATAGAAAGTAGGTTTTGTCATTTGAATCATCCAATAATTGTTTATTTGTGTAATTTAAAGGAGGTTTCCCCCTCGAAGAGGTTCAATTCTAAAGCATTGATCTCTCTTTTCTATCCTTTTGTGAGCTGGTTTCATAACATTTTGTATCAGAGCTTTGGATTCTAGGGTTTCGCTGCTCCAAACAGGTCACTGTGGAATTTTTGCTATAACCTTTTTCCTGCGATGTTTCAGAAGTGAAAAAAAAACCCATTTGAGACAAGATCGCATTGAACCTTGGATCTGAATTTCGGAGCTTTTCGCTCTATATTTGCAGAGATATGATCTGAGGAATTTGGTCTTTTTGTAGACTCCTAAATTACATTCCAAACAGGTGACCTGGGGAAAATCATCATAACTTTCTCTCCGAGCATCGGATTGAAATTTTGTAAGAAGGTATAGAAAGAGGATGGACTGTAGTTTCGTTTAGATATTTTTTAGTGCCATAGGTTGAAACAGTGACACATGGCACTTCATACAAGTTCACTCTTCTAGAAAGGTCTATAATCAGGTCATCTTGGGAGATTGTGCATAACTCTTTCTTGTAGAATCCAATTCGGATCAGACTAGTGGCATTGGAAGGAGGGCATAGAGGGCTACTATAAGTCACAATTTTAGAACTGGATGATTTGAGATTACAGAGATACATTTGATTCAATATCAAGCTCCTACAAAGTGAAAAAAAGGTGTGTAGCTTTTTTTAAATTTTTGCTTAAACTTGGTTTGAAAAATTAGTTTGAAGGTATTCGAAGGGCATAGTAAAGCATTCTTATTGATAATTGATACCCCGAGGAAAGAAAATGCAAACACCTAATAAGCAACCTGAAAGATCTACCATGATTCATGAAGAAGAGGAAGAAATGCAACATGATATATCAAAATTACGAGACCAAGTGCAACAAGTGTCACTTGAACAAAAAGTAACAGAATCTAAGATGAAAGATGTAGAAGCTAAGATGGATGGTTTAAAGAAAGGTGTAGAAGCTAAGATGGATTGTTTAAAGAAATGTGTAGAAGCTAAGATGGTTGGCATGGAAGCTAAGATGAATGGTATGGACACTAAAATGGATGGCATGGGTGATAAGATGGAAGAATTGAAGATAAATATGAATAGGTTGCTACAAAAAATGGTCACTAATGGTGAAAGGGTAGTAAAGGAAACTCTTGATGAGAACAAAAGAAATGTTAATCATGATTCCATAGACTCTAATGTTGGATCGAAGACCCACCATATTCCAAGAATTGATATGTGGAAGTTTCATGGCAAGGATCCCGCAACATGGATAATACAGATGGAGCAATTTTTCGATCTCAATAATGTGCAAAACACACAAAAGGTAGGTATTGCAACTTTATATTTGGAACCAAATTAGTTTGTATGGTATCAATGGCTTTTCTCTCATAAAAAATTTATCACTTGGGCAATTTTTACGGAAGAATTGATGGCACATTATGAGGATACAAAAAGCAACACTTTTTTTAGCCAATTGATAAGTCTCAAACAAAAGGGTTCAATAATGGAGCACATTGAGGAGTTCCAAAATTGAACATAAGGGTAAAAAATATTCCAGAGGAGCATAGGATTGATGTGCTCATAGGGACTTTAAAGGATAATATCCAACATGATGTTCGCCTTTGGGAACTTGATTCCTTAGAGAAGGGATTCAGGTTAGCAAGAAAAATGGAAAGCAAAATTATGGCAACCAGGAAGCATACCACTCACAACTATAGAGATGGAAGTGTTGTTCTAGTCTTGCACAACCTATAAGGTTGACACCACAACAATTGGAAGAAAAAAGAGCAAAAGGGCTTTGTTACAGTTGTGATAGTAAATACACTAAAGGTCATAAGTGTGCTGAGAAGCAATTATTCTACATAGATTGTGAAGAGGAAGAAGAAAAGGAGCAAGAAAGGTCAAAAGAAGAGGATATACTCTAAGAACAAAGCCTAGATAAAGAAGAAATGAATCCAACCATATCTTGTAATGCATTGGCTATAATTACCACTCCTCAAACCATCAAGATAGAAGGACAAATCAAGAAGAAAAAGGTAATAGTGTTGATTGATTCAGGAAGTACCCCCAATTTTATTCATTGTAAGGTAGCAAAAGAATTGAATTGCTTC